>QTSX02000266.1:0-101367 GCA_014839935.2 Entomophthora muscae | reverse complement strand
GAGATGGCGTATTTCGAGATGCCATTTTTGAAATGGTGTGTCCTACCTCAGAAACCCTTGACTCATTAAATAGGGTTGAGAAATCACATCCCCGCTCAGATGCATTTAACATAACCATTTAAATACGATCCATGATGTTTTATGGAATCCAATTTAGATGTCCAGCATCAAATAAGATGATCTTTTAAAATGATTTAATTTTTAAAGCACACCTTTTTTAAGGCACTCAACACTTTTTCAACACTAGTTTATCAACACTAATATCTGCCTTAAGAGTGGTATCTTTAAAGCGCAATACCAAAAGCATGTATTGCATCTAAACGCAGGGCTTAATACAAGGGTGATATTTATTAAATTTCGTTTATTAAAATTTATCAATAGTCTATTATTTATAAAACTTCATTTATTCCCCGACTAATGTTGACTGGGGAAAGAGGCTACATCTCACTATAAAATATCATTTGAAATATTCTATTTTAACTAAAGCACACACCCGCCCACGTTCATAGCCTAGCATCTCGAGCAGCTGATTCCTTGACGAATCCATTTAAATTCTATACAAAATGTTAAGATCTTATACACAATCGGATGGAAGCAAGCCAAAGTGACTAAAAATCAAAAGTAAAAATATTTTATAACAAATTACTGGCAATCAGGCGTCAAGACAAATAGCCCAGCGTACGAGCGTAAATCATACTAAATATTTGTATTTAATCTTTATTAACTAAATAGTAACTAGACTATAAAAAGGGCAAGTGTCAAGTGAGAAGAGTCATCAGCTAGAATAACAAACTCTACAATGAAGAACATTAATATTAGCAACACCGGCAAGAAGATCTTCCTTACAGGCGTGACTGGCTTTGTGGGCATGGCTGTCCTCGAGAAGATCCTACGCGACCAATACGATCTAATCGATTGTGTATACACCCTTGCCCGTGCCTCCAAGGGAGAAGCCCCCGCAACTCGAATCGAGAAAGTTCTGAAGAACCCTGTCTTCGATACTCTTCGCAAATCTCACCCCAACTTCTCCTCAAAGGTTGTAGCTGTAGAAGGCAACTTATCGCAGGATGGACTTGGGCTGAGCGAAGAGGATACTGACAAGTTGGCCAGTGTAGTGGAGACAATTGTCCACTGTGCTGCTTCAATTGAGTTTTGTCTGCCCCTCAAAGAAGCATTCGGAATTAACACCATGGGTGTAGTCCGTCTGCTAGAACTTGCCGACAAATGTAAAAACCTACAGGGCATTGTTCACGTCTCCACTGCTTACGTCAACTGTAACCTCAAGAGCATTGTGATTGAAGAAAAGGTTTACCCCATCGCTATCGGTGACCCCCACTACCTTGCTGAGAACATCCCCAAGATAAGCCAGCCCGAACTGGATAGCCTAGAAGAGAGCGTACTCAAGGAGTATCCTAACACATACACCTTCACCAAGGCCCTTACTGAACATGTCCTTGTCTCCAAGAGCAGCCAATGGAACATTGCGATTGTCCGCCCAAGTATCATCACTTCTGCCATATGCAGCCCCACCCCAGGATGGATCCATGGGCTTGCCGCAATTGCTGGAGTCAGTACCCTGATTGGGCTCGGAGCCATCGACATACTTCCTGTTCAGCCCCAAGGTGTTGTTGACGTTGTCCCTGTAGATTATGTGGCCAGCATTGTTGTTGGTGCCATGAACATTATCAAGGACCAGCCTGGCTACAAAGTCTACCATGCAACCTCCAGCTGCATCAATCCCTTGACTTGGGAGATGTTCCGTGCCGGAATTCTTGATAGCTGGTTGAAGCAGACAAACCTTGCAAAGAGAGTTTTCCCTCCCAGCCTTGACTTGATCCCTGATCTTGATGAGTTTGAAGAGCGAGTCAAGCAAACTCGCAAGCGCATGTTCTCTTCTGAAGCATACAGTATGGCCAAGCGGGATCCTGCTGGTGCCAAGAAAGTACTTGGCCTGGTTGGGCGCATGGACAACTCCTACAAGAACTTCCTCTTCTTTGGGATTAACCAGTGGATTTACAAGGCCCACAATATCATTGATTTGGAGAGCAAGCAGAAGTTGCCTGCCAACCATGTCAGCAGAAATGTCTTAGCCACTATGGACTGGCAAGAGTACCTGGAAAACTTCACAAAGGGTATTCGGTATTTTGTCTTGGAAAAGCATTTAATTCCTGGCGCCAATGAGCAGAACAAAGATCAGGTCAAGTCCTAAGCATCGACTGTGACCTTTAAGCCTTCACAATCGATCTAAAGTATATTATTTCTTTTTCCTGTATCTTTTTATTAAATCTCATAAATAAATCTATTAATTTATCTTTTTATTCTATCAACTTTTATGATCCTATCCAAAGCGTTCCCACAGCAAAAAACAAGATTTGATAGAATTGGTTGTGATTTTAAATTGATAAGCTCACAAACATAAAGCAATCAAATATGAAATTTTTAATCAAATGTGCAGTTGAAAAAATCCAGATATTGTTTAAATTATAGATGGTAGGAATATATCAACAATCAATGACCAAAAGATTCCTATGCTGTTGAGTATATAATTCTGGAAGTATTTTATACAAAATAAATGGGAAAGTAAAAAGATTTCAATCATTTATTGGATATAAAAAGAAATTTGTAATATACCTGACTGGTAAGCCAGATTTTGTTTGTGTAGATCATGGCAGTCATGAGGCTTTACTTATCTGGATTCTCATTTAGCTTACATGCTTGATCCTAGTATAATATATATTGTTGTTCCACCTTTTACTTAGCAATTGCATCATTTTTCAGGGTAATTTTTTCCTCAGGTGGGAGTAATCAAAAGGTTTGCAGCATCTTTTGTTGGGGTCTTAGAAATCAGAGCTTTGTTAATTTTCTTGAGTGTATCTGAGAGATGAGCTTGGTTTTGATCCAACTTGGCCTTGGATACTGATCATTTTGAATATCATTGTGCCTGTCTGACAATTCATATCATGAGTTTTATGTGGTGCATTAACTTGAGGGCTGTTTGTGTACCAACCATTCTGATAAGGGTGCTGTCATTAGGGTCAACTTTCATAGCAATGTCAGAATTCTATTTATTTTGTATATTATTGATACTAAGATTTTAAATCCTTCCTGAGACTCTCTCAACTTGGAAGTGATTTCTCCCTTTTGAATATTTCATTTTATTTGCTGTATTAGTCTTTTCATCTCTTTTTATGTTTGGATTATCTTGTTTTGGCACAATGTTTTTAGAGGCAGGTGTGATCCCAAATTGATGACAATGATAGCTTGCTTATGTCTGTGCACTAAGTCATAGGGGCTCTTGCTGTGTTTTGGTTTACTTGAGGGCAGCAGAGCATTTAAGCATTTAGGAGAATGTATGTCCATTAAAGGAGTTATTTGTAGGTAACTTATTAAGTGCTTTAATTAGAGATCTATTCAATCTTTTAATGTTACTATTTTTTGAGGGTGATAAGGACTACTGGTTGTGTATTGTATTTCATTTACAGAAAAGGATCTATGTTAGTGCCATTAATTCTGAGTTCTTATTTCTAATTGAGGATGATGTGTTCTTGTCTTAAATATTGTCAATTATTTCCTTGCCAATTAGTTGTCTTACATTGTTTTTGTTGTGTTATTTAGTGAATTATGACATGTGTTATCACAAGCCATAATCAATGAATGTGATTATGTACTTATATGACTTTTTTAGTATCAAGAATGTCCCCAAATATCCTATGTTCATAATTTGATGGTTGGGTCATGGATATTGAAGCCACATACTTGGGTAGTGTTTTAGATTAGGTGTACTTTTCACATTTTTTGTATTGTTTGAGTACTTATTTTATGTTTTCTCATATGTTTGTCCAACAGTAGAAAGTATTGAATATATTATACAACTTTATACTTAAGGTTTTTCTTAAATATCTGTACATTAAAGGATGCTGTAATCATTTGTGTTTACAGGACATAGGGTACAATATCTCAACTTGGTAATATTAGTGTAGTGTACCATATACATTATTTAAACAGATTTTTTGTTCTTAAAGTACCTTCTCTTGAGTTTTAATAACATGCAACAGATTTGAAGCCCTCTTACAGATCTCCTGTTGTCAAAACAGCAGGCTTGACCCACTAGCAAGGTTCTAAGTAAGTGGGTTTATGACCCACAATCCAATTATCCAGCCACTAAAAGCCAATTTAGGAAGTCAACTCAAATTTCCAAATCCAACAACATAAACAAATGATGATCCCTTATGATGGATACCTTGTTTTGGCACTTGGCTCATTACAATGATCAAGCCACCCCCTTCACCATCCCACTGTATGATCAATGTTATCATGTTTCTACTATCCACAATTCACAGCAACTATATAATGCATATCTCTCAATAAAGAATATTATCTAGCTTTTAAATACTTTCCCCCCTTATAACTCTGATAAAACAGCACATTTACAACATTGGTAGCACAGATAGGTTCTCCATAATACCTATTTTGTAAAATCCTGCCTGTTGCCTGTACTTACTGTGGCCAAAAAATCCTCAATAGAATCATGTCTGGCCTCCCAGCAGACTGGACACTGTACACACCTGGTGCTAAGATACCTGATGGGTTTTTACTCTACCAGAACATGGTGATATCACTCCCTGTGTTCAATTCCCTGTCAGCACAAGGGTTCTTCCAGACAGCCGCCACCATTCCATGTGCAACTGATGAAAACACCATGCAAGCCTACATAGCCCAAAGACTTTGAAGCACCACCCTGGAATCCTTTGCTGGGGTCAACAATAGCAACACTGCTGCATGGATCTAAGCTGCCCAAAGCAAACAGGCCCAAATGGAATGCCCATAGCAGTTCTGGATTGCAGAGATCTCCATCCAATTGACTCATGACGCTGGCACTTGGTGCAACAAGTGGCATGAAGAACACATCAAAAAGGACTGAGATACCTTCAAACAAGATTTCTTGCCAAGATTTATGCTTAAGGACACCACACTCATGATCATACACCAAGTAAAGAACCTAACCCAGATGGGCACCGTAAAGGAACTCACCCGCACCTATGAGGAACTCCAACTATGCGCACCCTCTGACATGGCTTTTGATACCCCAGCCACACACCTCATGTACTACAACGCACTCAAGTCTCATGTAATGAGACGTGAACCTGGATCAAGTGACCAATCTACAGAGTCTGTATTGAAAAGCGGAGAAAGCAGAGCAAACGTCCAACACTCTCCACAAGGCGCAAACCAGAAAAGAGAGAGACCCAAAGACTCTCACCCAGTTGCGTGTTCCAATTGACCATACTTTGGGAACAACAGAAGTAGCACAAACCATAAACCCGCAGGTTCAAATGGATATGAAAACAGGAACAGTGGTCAGTCAAACTGTACCCATTTCTGTATCACTGCCACACAAGGCAAACAAGACAAGGGAAAAGCCCAGGGAGAGCATTAAGCAAGCCAAGCTCTCCCTGCACAACTCCTGACTCACCCAATGGTGAATACCAACCTGAGGACGTGGACCAGTGTCCAATGATCCAAGTGCTCTCAGAGGATCCGGTGCTTTACACCATTTTAAGACACCCCAATAAACTGATGTCTTACCCTTTCTGATTTTGCGGTTACACAGGCTCAGCTCTCCTGGACTCAGGCGCAGATCAAACCCTAGTTAATAGCAGCTTTGTGGACAAGTTCAAGCTAGCCAATAATCCTTTGCAGATTAAAAACATGGTTTTAGCTGACAAATATCACATTGCCGTGACAAGGGAAGCCCCCCTTCTCTGTCATGCTTGAGAGCCTGCACTCCACCATCCAAGGCCCCATCATTGACTTTTCAAAGCTTGCCATTGTACTGGGTTTGGACTGGTTGCAAAAGAACAACCCCCACATAGACTGGGCAACCTCAGTATTGACCATCAAACGCAAAGGTGTCAACTACCAGATCTACCCTGACTCAGTGGACCAACTTCTACGCAACCACATCTTTGTGCGCATTACAGAGACCCTGGACAAAAAAGAGAACCTCAAGAAAATTGACTTCAACTCCTGCCAGTACAAGATCATACACTTCAAAGACCATTAGGACACCACTATGCCTCAGGATTGAAAAATTGTAGCCCACCACCCAGAAATCTTCAAGGAGGCTTTACCTTGGTTGCCTCCAGAAAAGCATATCCCCACTCCATCCAACTCAAGGGAGCTGTACCCAAGGCACAGCCCATCTATTTACTGACCCCAAAAAAAGACAACACCCTATGTGCCTACCTCAAAGAGGCCTTGGAGAAAGGACTTATCTGTCCCTCATA
The DNA here is from genome assembly GCA_014839935.2 of Entomophthora muscae. Taxonomy (NCBI): domain Eukaryota; kingdom Fungi; phylum Entomophthoromycota; class Entomophthoromycetes; order Entomophthorales; family Entomophthoraceae; genus Entomophthora; species Entomophthora muscae. The sequence goes on along the minus strand of QTSX02000266.1, from coordinate 95,080 downwards.
ATCTCTCTTTGGTGTGGCCGTATTCTTTGTAGCAAAGAAAGATGGCACTCTACGCCTAGTCAGGGACTATTGAGCCCTAAACAAAGTTACTATCAAAATTGTTACCCACTACCACTCATCAATGACCTCCTCAATGCCTTGGGAGGCGCCACAGTCTTCTCCAAGATGACCTAACTGAAGGCTACAATCAGATCTGTATTAAGGAGGAAGATATCCCCAAAACGGTCTTTTGCATCAAGTACAGCTCATACAAGTGTGTGGTGCTCAATTTTGGTATGATAAATGCCCCGTCAACCTTTGTGACCTTCATGAACAAGGTGTTTGACCCTCACATAGGAAAGCACGCCTTAGTCTATCTAGACAACATTATTGTTTATAGCCCCTTGGTAGAGAAGCACTGCAAAGATCTGAAGGCAGTCTTTCCTACCCTGGTACAACACAAGCTGCTAGCCAAACCCTCCAAATATCAGTTCTTCTGCAAGCAACTGCCTTTCCTAGGACACATAGTCTCAAAAGATGGCATCAATCCCAACAGTCAGAGGATACAGGCCATCTGCAAAATGCCACCACCCAAAGATAAGTCAGAACTCCACACGTTCCTAGGAATGGTGGCCTATGTACGCTGTTTTATACCTGACTGCAGTGTCCTGACTGCACCCCTGTCCACCATAACTGGTGCCAAATCCAAGTTTTTATGGACCCCCCAATGTGACCTTTGCTTTAGGCCCCTCAAGGAAAAGCTCACAACAGCACCTATCCTGCAGTACCCCAAACACAATGGGGAGTACCAAATAGAAACAGACACCTCAGACGCATCCATTGGGGAAGTGCTAAAAATCAAAAACAATAATGGTGACTTCCTTCCTGTAGCCTAAAAATCACAGAAACTGACAGATGGCAAGTGTCAATACCCTATACACAACAATGAGTTGTTGAAAATCATACACTGCCTAGTCAAATGGTGTTGTTATCTAGAACAACAGGAAGAATTCATGGTGTTGACTGACCACAAGTCAATCATATATTTTAAAACCCAAGAAAACCTATCCTGCCATCAGGACTGCTGGATGGAACTCTTGGAGAGATACAATATGCTCATACAATACAAGTCTGGTCCAGAACTTGCCATGGCAGATGCACTCTCACGCCTGTAGGTCCAAGCCACAAGAGGAGAGAATGGGCTCAACCCAGACTGGCCCCTCTTGGTACTTCAGACAAAGGACAAAGGGTTTCCCCTGGTACTACAGACATAACAAGGGAAACAGTCATTAAGAATGTGCACTTATTTGCAGACATGTATGGAACTTTACATCAAAAAATGTCCAACAGAACCACCATTTCTTACATTCCTACACATCAGTGAGTTGACACCATCTTACGTTACCACAGAGACCTAGGACACACTAAAAGCTGCAACCTCTACAAATTCCTCAAACATAAAGCTTGGTGGCCGACCCTATACCGGGATTTCAAGGAAGTCTTAGACCAATGCAAAGTATGTGAGAAATTTGCAAAAAGAAAAACCACACCTAAGTCAGTACTACCTATCTGAACGCAACTACCCTTCAAGGTATGGGCCCTGGACATTGTGGGCCCCATGCCAGGAAAACATAATGAGAAGAAGTAAATCATCACTGCAATAGACTTTGCCACACAATGGCCAGTGGCACAAGCAGTGAAAACACATACTGGCAACAACATGCGGCAATTCATAGGGAAGGAAATCATCAGCAAGTTTGGAAATCCAGAACTCCTAATAATCAATGGAGGCAAAGAATTGACCTTTGAAAATACTAACATATATCTCACTAAGAATGGGGTCCAGCACACAGTAACAGCACCTTATCATCCTCAGGTGAATGAATGCATGGAGCGGCTGAATGGTAGCCTTGTGCAAGCCCTAGCCAAGCTCACTGCCAGGAGGCATGAAGACTGGTATAAGCAGCTATTGACTGCATTGCTTGTATGCCAGACTTGTGTGAACATATCCACCGGGAAAAGCCCTTTTGAGTTAGTTTACGGCACACAGCCAAATATCATCCAAGCATTGTCAGGACCCAAGCTGGAAATTCCAAGCAAGGTCCCTCCTGCTCAGATCCCCAGGTCATAGAGGCCAATAGCAATCAAACAGAAAGAGAAAACAAACGTCTACAAAAGACATTTGTCCCCATCCAAAACAGACATGAGGTTGGCAACAAAGTTTGGGTCATGGACATTGACAAAAGCAAACTACAACCCAAGAAGTAGGCCCAGCAATCATCTTAAAGGTAAACAAAAACAACACTTATCTTGTGTAAGGACTTGGGAAAACTAAACAAGACAAGGTCCTCCACCATGATTGCCTGAGGCCCTGCAAGGCAAGACAAAAATATCATGAGACTGTCCTACCTGTCATGGAACAACATTTAGTCTAGTATGGCGCCCAGGCTCCTGACAACCTCCCTGAAAACCTGCCCCCAGAGGAGGCCAACCTTCAGTTGGGGGTGTTGAAACAGCAGGCTTGACCTGAGAGCAAGGTTCCAAGTAAGCAGGTTTGTGACCTGCAATCTGATTATCCAGTCACTTAGAGCCAGACTAGGAAGTCAACTCAAATTTTCAAATCCAACAACATGAACAAATGATGATCCCTTACAGTGGATACCTTGTTTTGGCGCTTGGCTCATTACTAGGATCAAGCCACCCCCTTCACCATCCTACCATGTGATCTACACAATCATGTTCCTGTTATCCATGACCCACGTTAACTATATAATAATTATTGCTCAATTAAGAATATTATCTGGTTTCTAAATATTCCCCCCTTGTAACTCTGCTAAAACAGCACAGTTACAACACATGGTTGTCTCACTGATGTTGTTCCTTGTTTGTGCAGTAGATGACTATATTTCTAAAATTTACTATATTTCAGAAACCCACCCTGTGAGAAATAAAATTTCTACTCAATGAGCTAAGGCATAAGAGCTTAAACCTGTGAGCATAGATCCAATGGGAACAGAGACCATTCATAAATCAAATGTCTCATTACAATAAACAATAATAATGCAGAAGTGGGTTTATTGTACTCAAAACATGTAGGCACCTAAATATGATAGCATAAAGTCAGTGGCTAGATAGTGAAAGATATTAGTAGTAGGTCTGCTTGGTGCAACCTGAGGTTTAGGTGTATTCTTAACAAGAAGAGAACACAATGACAAGGAAGCAGTATACCATATTCCAGGAACTAACAGACTCTGTTCATTACTCTGGCAGGAGGACACCTTAGTCCTGGTACCTTGGTTGGTTTTGATTTCAGAGAACATACTAGTCAACTAGAGCCACACTAAAAATACAAGCCATTTAAACCCAAAACTACCCAAAATGGTAGGATTGAGTGGTTTCATAGCTGGTAAAAAAAGTCTTTAATATTTAAAAGAACTTAATCAAAAAGGATTTTTTGATTTAACAATTGCAATAATTAAGCCTCAATGCTTTATATAACATAGTAATTGGGGAGTTTTGGAGGGAAGTTAGTGGCTTTAACAACAGACTTAACTTAAAGAGAGAGAGAAATCTCTCAAAATTGTTCTCAAACTATCTCAAACACTTCAAAATATAACAGTCAATTTAAACTTACCCATTGGATTAAAGGAGCATGGAGATACTCATAATATTTTAAGTTGATACAAGAACAGTTAAAGCAGTGATGTATGATCATCAACCAGACCCTAACTTAAAACATAGTATATTATGGATCCTATTAACTTAAGAAAGCAGTAGGAACATCATCTGGCCATTTTGTGACCTATCATTGTTTGGATCAATAGAAATTGATGAATCTACACACAGGTTTAACTTTTTGTGTTATTTTTTTACTTAAATTAAAGCGTGAATTAATTAGAGATTAGCTCTTGAGTTTTAATTTTTATCTGGGATTAAATATTTTATCATTAAAAATATTGGAAACCTTTATGCTGACTTCTTCCTTCTGTTTCTCCTTGTGTTTCCAGCTGAGTTACCCATTTCTAAGGCAGCAATACCAGGGCAAGAACCTTCAGTAATAACCACTAATTCAGGGAGATGAGTGTTAGGATCATCAGAAATGATGAAACTGATACTATTAATCTATTACCTATGTCATCTTTAAAGAATCTTTTCATAAAATTTAAAAATGAACTGGGGTCATTTTTAATGCCAAAGTTTAAAATTACACCTTTAGGAGAATCACATTTGGTTCTGAATGCTGTTTTAGGAATATTCCCAGTGTTTAATTGGATTTGATGGTTTCCTGCAGTCAGGTTAACATTTTTAAAGTATTTTGAACCTCCTAGGGCATCAAAGAGGTCATTATTCAGAGTAAGTGGACAACTTATATCTATTATAGATTTTCTATGAGCTCTACGTTTGATGTAATAGATTAAGCCACCATTTTTCTTGGCCACAAAGAAGACTATTGTGTCAAATGGGGGTTTGGAGGATAAAATAAGCCCTTTTTAATTCTTTGTTCAGGTATTGATTCTGTGTGTTGTCTTCTTATGGTGAGATTTGGTATATAGATCTTGTTTTGGATATGCTTTCCTAAAGGCCAATTTTGTGTTGAAAAACCTTGATTGGGAGAAGTCCTGTAAGTTTTCCCTGGAAGACAATGGGAATCTTTGAATCAGATTTGAAATACAGAATCTTGCTCTTGTGAGCTTTCTATGTTCTTGAAGTGAATAATCCTGTAAGTTTGGGCATTATAACTGAAAAATTTGCTGGGGCTCCTTTCTCTTCCAGTCTTAATTATTCAAAAACCCACAGTCTCTCACAAGTGGCCCATGCTGTGGGATTTCCATGGTAGTATAATTATCCTGATGGTTATAGGACCTTACCAATCATCAAGGGGGTTAATAATTTGCATTTTTTCTAGGACCAACACTACATCATGCTTAGATATAGGTGTAGTTTTTCACCTGTGGTGGTCTGAATATCTTCTGTATGTGCTTAGAACAATTTGTATTCCTTGGTTACTGCTACGCTGTTTGCCATAAACATGTGTCTTACCTTGCTCTTTGAGATATGCAATTTCATAATATTAGCAAGTCCTTTGTCATTTAGGGATTCTATCTGCTTCATTATCAAATAAAGCTGTGCAATGATAACATAAAAAGAAGAAGTGATAAGCAATAAGTTCATTTCTATTATGAGAGGTAAGCAGTATGAGCCTTTACAAGGGAGCTTGTATCATGATGATTACATCTGCATATTGGTTTCTGTACAAGTCTTGTTGTATGGGAAAGAGAAAATTGCCCAAGCAATACCATACTCTTTTCTTATGGCTTATGTATCCTTGATTCTCTAAATATGATTGATTTGAGCACTATGAGTGCCTCCTATAAAATTAAGAGATAGTGGTTTGAGGGGCCTGTTTATTGGGGCTGATATCATTTCTTAGTTTTTTCTCACTTTTCAAATAAAAGTTTGACAAAGATTTTCTGCTTTTTTTGTGTCAGATTTCCCTTTAAGAAAGTTTTCCTGAAGCTTAGTGAAGTTTTTAATCTTAAAATGGTCTAATGATATAGGATGCTTGATTATTGAGGAGTTAACATGAGTAAAGATGTCATCAATTTTTATATGACTGGGTAATATGTCTTATATGTTCTTGTAGAAAGCAATATACTAATCATTGATCCCTATTATCTTTAGTTTCTTGAGCTCCCAGAAAATTCCTTTATCAGTGTCTTTGAATGAGAAACTGGTAATAAAGGGCTTTTCTAAGAAGTCCTAGTTCTTGTTCTGAGTTGGTTTAGCCCCAAAAAATCTATCTAAAAACTCAACCATAATCAATGTGATTGTAAGCAATGTTTTACTTGCTCAAAGTTTCTTAAAGAAACAACTTGTAACTCTAATTTATGTGTTATGTATACAGAAGTTGTATTTGCTTGAAATAGACCAGAAAAAGTGCTAATCTATGTGAAAAAGAGGTGCTGAAGTAGTATAGGGGATATATTGGGCACTTTCTGAAGTTTGAGATGGTTCAAAGTTCATGTTGTAATGAGGAATTTGATCTTTTTAAATAAGTACAAGGATATTGTTGAATATGGTGTCTAATGTGAGGATGTCTTGACATTGCTCTTAAGTTCTCCAACTAGTAGGGAGTGCCACTTTTGGTGTTTTTTCCCTTTTTATAAGGTAGGTATGAGTACCCTACCTGTGTTATCACTGAAAATTAAATATTTCTGGAAAAGATAAAATAAAAATAAAGGGGGAATAAAATAACAGGATGGTTTACTTATTGAATATAGAAGAAGCACATTATAAAGCTAACTGATAAGCCATATAGTGTCAATATAGATCATAGAAGTCATAGGGCTTTTGAAGATCTTGATTCCTATGGAGCTCAAATTTTTTCTCCTTGTATAATATCTGGATAGAATGTTGTTTAATTTTTAATTGAAAATTAAGTCATAAATTTGTGATTAAATGATTTCTCAGAAAGTCTTTTACCAATAAGAAGTAATCAAAGATGCTGCAACAATAGTAAAAATACATGTATAAAAATTAATTTAACAATGGGATGATTGACAAGAAAATTTTAAGTGATTTTATTTGTTCTAGAATAATATAATATTTTATTCAGATTTCTCATCAGAAGTGAGTAGTTGTATATTGTTTCATAGTTAATTTTAAATATCAGTACATCATGTAACTAGGACTGCAACAGAGTAAACTATAATTTACAATATTAAGACTCAATAAAATGGTTTCATAAAAAATGAGAGCACTTATATTTTTTGGGTAAATCCAATCAAATTTTACTAAGCATTATAGCTCTAGATGTTGAGATATAGAGAAAAATACTGGATTTGAGCTTTCAAAATAATCAAAGGTGCAAACTCAACATGATACTGTAAGGTCTGAAGGCTTGGGGTAAATTATTTTAGACTAAAGACTTCAACCCAAGAATATTAATGTTTGTTAACTATAAAAAGGTAGGTAAGGTTTGCAACAATAACTGCACTAAAGCTCCTAAAAGTTTATAGGAAGTAAAGTAGGGACTAAGACAATTGATCAAGCCTAAGAAAATGAAATAAAGACCAGTCTTAATGACTGAAGATTGGATCAAGAAATCAATTTCTAAGTCAGGGTAATGGTCAGCACTAGCTGGCGGGTTAAAGCTATCAACAATTAAAGTGTGTGTTCCACTATAAAAATTTCCTAACTGATGAAAAATGTAATAAAAATAGGATCATGGAACTAGAATTAGAAAATAAAGTAAAATGTAAAAAATAAGATTTCTAAGAAAAACACAAGCTACAAAACCTAACAAGTACCTGTTGGGGTGCAAGTCAGACAATCTCAACTTAAGTTGAGACTGGAAAAAACACAAGCTTTTTATTCTAGCTTGGAGTTTGAGGTAACTTAAAGGGAATGAACAGTTAGCTAAAACTGGTTAAGTGGCTTAAATTGATCAGAAGGACAGAGCACATGGTTGTTTGGGAGGTTAAACTTAAAAAGGTTAAGTTCAAAGTAAAGGAAAGTGAAGGGAGTGCGGCAGTTGCATCGGATGCTAACCAAAAGTAGGGCAAAAACAACAGAGAGCGGGAAAAACTTGGTCCAAAGTTGTTTGCTTAAGACAAGCAAAAACAAAAGGTAAACAGTTCAGACTTGATTTAAAACTAACTCGAGTGCTAGGTAACAGGTTCGAGAATTGTCTGGGACTAAAGGTGCGTTTCAAAGATGAGTTTAAACCGTTAATGTAGGTTAAACTAAAGCCGTGTGGGAAGGGAAATGATTGAGAGGAGTTTGGGAAGATAGTTGTTGTCTTGTTGAAAGGCAAAGGGTATAAATTCAATGTTTAGGCAACATAGTGGCAGAGAAAATGAAAGGAGAATCCTGACAGATACATTCAAGTTAACATTTAATACACACCAAAAACAAAAAATTACCATATCTATGTGAATAACAAGTCAATCTTGATGAATAATAGCTTACTTTTAAGCTACAGATCAGCTCTACAATATGAAAACTTTATGAGATGAAAATTTGCATTCTTAAAAAGTTGTGTTCCTATTTTCTAGACTGAATAGTAATAATTCATTAATTTAGATTTCAAAATCATATTTATGCTTGGAATATGCTATTATATATAATAGGGTTAGACTTTAAAAAAACTGTTTATGTAATATCTTTTAAAATTAAATAGAAAATAAATACTCCTAGCCTAAAAAGCCAAAAAAGTATTGAATTGATATATTAAATTCACCTTTATATCTGTTCTTGGATAGGAATCATGTGAAGCAACTGCAGATATTGCTTGCTAGTTCAAAGCTACAGAAATATGTTAGCTTTGCCAATTTACTCTCCCTGTTCTATTTAGAGGACACTATGAACAACACTAGAATAAAACTTGTATATAATTATGTTTATTGAAACTGAAGTACAATTTAGCTCGTAACTACAATCTATCCAGGGATAACTAAGAACTTGTTAACATCCTTTCAGGTATCTGTATCTATATATACTGCAACAATCCTTGCTATTTTCTTTTCAGACTTTCCCAGTGGCTACCTTTGAAATAGTACTATTCTTGCTGGCTACACCTATCCTAATTGGCTGTCCTTGGCACATGTATCACTAATGGCCTTCTCCAGGCTTTCATAGCACTTTAGCTATAGCCTGCACTCTCTTTGAGCTAGCCTACTAGAAATTATCAATTGGCTGCATCTTACGCGCCTCTGATAGCACTAAGACATTTCACTTGTAGTTGGTTGACACTCAGGAATATTTCAAACCTTGTCTTTTCATCCATGAGAATAGAAATATTAACATTCCTTTTAGGATCTAATCAGTGATCTTATTTTGGATGGTACACTTTATGCTTGTTAATATAAAGGGCTGAGTTAGGGATTATACAAATATAATAGCTGACTTGATACAATATTGAACCATTTATTATCTGATATACAAAGTCTTGTGAAATCAGTATCCCAAGGTCTTTTGCACCTACATTAGTTCAATATGTACATATGTGTCTCTTAGGTGGGGGTGGGGCTGAGGTGATCTAGTATCTAGTAGGATATAGCGGGTATAACATAATTGATCATCTATTGATTACACGCCGTGTAAGCAATGATAATCACTATAGGCTAACATTTATACATCATATAATATGTCTATCAATTATAATAAATTAGTAGTTACACAGTGTATATATACTAAACTTAATGATATGATAATCAGGTGATAATGCATCGTGTAACTGATCAGATCTGCATGCAATTATTTCTCCTTATCTTTTATGGTCAAGCAGCCATATCTCACAAACCACCACATATATCGTATATAATTGATGTGACTAAAAATTGCTTATTTTTTCTTTCTGACTTCTGAGCTTTGGGTGACCTAGTTACCACTAATCGACCCTATTTCATTTCATATTTGGATTGGTGGGGGCTTTTTTAGCCTAAACACAACTTTTCTTCTTTGGGTTTTTTACCCCACAAATAAAATATTGGATAAAATTGTTTATCGCAGTTTGAAATGGTTATATTGTGATGTCGAATTTATTATATCTTTCAAGTTTGCAATTCGAGTGGTAAGTTTAAGATATAGAAGTCGAGACAGTGTTTTTCAATGTCATAATCTACCTTAAATGATGGAACCTGCTACTAAAGGAGTGTACCTAGTTGATAGATGATATAAAAATAAAGCTAAACCTACCTAAGTATACTAAGGGTGCTGTTTCTTGGCTCCTTGTTTAGGGGCAAATGTGTTGATTTAGAAGGGAAGATTTATCTTGAAATATATTTCTATTTAAATTCTTTATTTCGAATTGAAAATGAGTCCCCACCTCTGGTATAAATAGGAAATGTAGTGTTGATTAGCTTCCTTAATCAAATTGATCACATGTCTGTGGATGCAAATTAAGGAAAGCGGCTGTTGACATTCGGTCTGCACTTAGTTTGACTGAATCAACTTAAGAAGACTGGATTTAACAAATGACTTGTCAATGTTTTCGAGAATTATATCCACACCCAGTTGCTTTTAAACCCCATATAGATTTAGCCAAAATAATGTTAACGGGATCCAATTTAGATAGCAAGCATCAAATAAGATGATCTTTTAAATTTATTTAATTTTTAAAATGCATCTTTCGTTATAGGCACTTGACACCTTTCAGCACTTTAGTTTATCAATAATAATATCTGCCTTAAGAGTGACGTCGTTAAGTCAAATGAAGAACAAGTGCTGTATCTAGCGCAGGGTCTACTCTAAGGGTGACAAATATTAAAAACTGTTTACTAAACATTATCAATAGCTTATTATTTATCAAACATTATTTACTCACCAAATTGGTGTTGACTGGGGCAACAAGGCTACATCTCACAAAAAATTCTCGATTGAAATACTTTTCATCAAAGCGCACGCCCTAGCCGATAACCTAATCTCGAACAGTTGATTCCTTGACAAATCCCTTTAAATTCTAAACCAAATGGTAAGATCTTATACGCAGTCAAACCGAAACAGATAAGGTGACTAAAAATCAAAAGTAATAATATTTTAGTACCATTTACTGACAATCAGGCGTCTAGACAAACAGCCCAGCGTGAATAGCACCAAATATTTGTATTTGGCATTTATTAACTAAATAGTAACTAGACTATAAAAAGGGCAAGTGTCAAGTGAAAAGAGTCATCAGCTAGAATAACAAACTCTACAATGAAGAACATTAATATTAGCAACACCGGCAAGAAGATCTTCCTTACAGGCGTGACTGGCTTTGTGGGCATGGCTGTCCTCGAGAAGATCCTACGCGACCAATACGATCTAATCGATTGTGTATACACCCTTGCCCGTGCCTCCAAGGGAGAAGCCCCCGCAACTCGAATCGAGAAAGTTCTGAAGAACCCTGTCTTCGATACTCTTCGCAAATCTCACCCCAACTTCTCCTCAAAGGTTGTAGCTGTAGAAGGCAACTTATCGCAGGATGGACTTGGGCTGAGCGAAGAGGATACTGACAAGTTGGCCAGTGTAGTGGAGACAATTGTCCACTGTGCTGCTTCAATTGAGTTTTGTCTGCCCCTCAAAGAAGCATTCGGAATTAACACCATGGGTGTAGTCCGTCTGCTAGAACTTGCCGACAAATGTAAAAACCTACAGGGCATTGTTCACGTCTCCACTGCTTACGTCAACTGTAACCTCAAGAGCATTGTGATTGAAGAAAAGGTTTACCCCATCGCTATCGGTGACCCCCACTACCTTGCTGAGAACATCCCCAAGATAAGCCAGCCCGAACTGGATAGCCTAGAAGAGAGCGTACTCAAGGAGTATCCTAACACATACACCTTCACCAAGGCCCTTACTGAACATGTCCTTGTCTCCAAGAGCAGCCAATGGAACATTGCGATTGTCCGCCCAAGTATCATCACTTCTGCCATATGCAGCCCCACCCCAGGATGGATCCATGGGCTTGCCGCAATTGCTGGAGTCAGTACCCTGATTGGGCTCGGAGCCATCGACATACTTCCTGTTCAGCCCCAAGGTGTTGTTGACGTTGTCCCTGTAGATTATGTGGCCAGCATTGTTGTTGGTGCCATGAACATTATCAAGGACCAGCCTGGCTACAAAGTCTACCATGCAACCTCCAGCTGCATCAATCCCTTGACTTGGGAGATGTTCCGTGCCGGAATTCTTGATAGCTGGTTGAAGCAGACAAACCTTGCAAAGAGAGTTTTCCCTCCCAGCCTTGACTTGATCCCTGATCTTGATGAGTTTGAAGAGCGAGTCAAGCAAACTCGCAAGCGCATGTTCTCTTCTGAAGCATACAGTATGGCCAAGCGGGATCCTGCTGGTGCCAAGAAAGTACTTGGCCTGGTTGGGCGCATGGACAACTCCTACAAGAACTTCCTCTTCTTTGGGATTAACCAGTGGATTTACAAGGCCCACAATATCATTGATTTGGAGAGCAAGCAGAAGTTGCCTGCCAACCATGTCAGCAGAAATGTCTTAGCCACTATGGACTGGCAAGAGTACCTGGAAAACTTCACAAAGGGTATTCGGTATTTTGTCTTGGAAAAGCATTTAATTCCTGGCGCCAATCAGCAGAACAAAGATCAGGTCAAGTCCTAAACACTAGCTTTGCCCATCAAGTCTGCTACAATTGATGCTAAATTATTATTTTCCATTCCCTTTAATGCTTCTTAAAGATATTAAATAAATCTATTGAATTACATTTTTAAAAATTTACTTTGAGTATCACATCTAAATAGTTGTCAGAACAAGATTTGGTACCCACTTCAATTATAACAACATTGTTTCTAAGAGCCACAATTCAACAATATGACATTAACCTATATATTTAAAAAAATCTATATAAAAAATATCAGAAATATAATGTATTATTAGATTTTAGTTCCTGAATTAATGTTGCTTTAATTGTTGTGGGATCCCAAGATTTAGGGAGATTTTAAAGGTTATTGTGTTGATTTAAAGAGTTTAGTCTTCTTATTGAGCCAGGGAATTGCCGAGATGCATTTACACCCAATGTTATGACCACTTAGACTTTTAGCAACCATATATATAAGAAATTTTTAAAAATAAATTAACGCAAGATTCATAAACTTTAAAGGACTGTTGGCCGCATTTATTCCATTTTTCACTGGATTCAATTGAATTAAGATCAAGATTAAACACCTAAACTTCGTCATTTAAAATTAATCAAAAATCAGCGATATTCTTATTTTCATATTTATTTCAATTTGTTTTTACTGTTGATTTTCATTTTTAAAAGTCCTTGTGAAGTTAGGCTTAAACTTGAAGCGCTTTCAAATTAAGTGGCACAATAAAATATAAGAAATACCATCTTTGCAAGGCTTCTGAACCACATGAATTATCTCGCATCTTAATATTTCAATAAAAAATTGATGGAAAATAATTTGAACTGTTATAAAAAGGGTGTTTCTGATATAATAAAAATAGTGTATTGATGATAAATATAACTTTACAATATTTTATAAAGTAAGATCCAATTTTTTAAGGGGCTGTCAGAAAAGTGGAGGATATGTTAATATTTGCCAGAAATCATCGGATTGTGGTATTTTATCATCCACCAAGATGCTATACTAAGTCATCTAACATTAGAAATGTACAGGAGAATTTGTGACATTGACATAACCTGAGGCCCAAATTTTTTTGTTGTAGTCATCATCCAGTAGCAAGTCTGACAGGGCTCATCACCCAAAAGCAATGTAACATTTCTTCTTACTTCTGGATCAAAGTTCATAGTTTTGACTCTATATTTTGCTATAAAATTTTATACTGTAAGACAAATGTATCATATTTTTCTCTAATGATAAAGACTATAAGAGGATGTCATTATAGAAATAGGACTTGGATCAATAATCAAGTCAGTACAGAATCATCTGTCTTTTTTTGAATGAACTGGCTTTAAGGTGGCCCACCCACCTTCATTGTTTCTGGTTCCGCCTACATCCTAGTAGCATCATGACAGCAGAACAGAGGGACTATCCTTTCTGGTTGCTTTTGATAGAAGCTTGCTTGACAACTTATATGGTTTATTTTGTTTTTTCTAGACACACCACACATCTGAGTCCCTTAACTAATCAGAATCAGTCATCTACCTGGGCCACTACCTAGGGCTAGCTAGCAAGAAGATAGCTACTAGTTAGTGGAGATGATCATTTTATTTAATCAGAGCTACTCTAATACAATAGTCTCTGGGTCCTTTTACCTTAGAGTGTTGGCCTGGCATCCCAATCCATGGTGGACTCTTCTAGATGTAATGCAGGTGATGGTCTATATGACAGCCTTTCTGTCCTGGGATAGAATTAAATTTTAGGATGGTAATTATTATGAGATTCATATTTGGGTACCTCTCAAGGTATAATAATTGCTTTCTTGATATCTGCATGATCAATCCATTAATTAGGAGCAGGGATCTCTTTAATGCCAGGATGTGATTTGATCATTGATCTATTGATCTCACTGCCTGGTTAACCAAGCTTTTTTTGGATCCATCCTTGGCCCACATAGATGTGCGCCTGCAAATATTGATCAAATATGTTGATTAGTCAAATCCTAAACTCCTGATACTGGTCATTGGTAGGAAATATTAAATCTTAGAGGAATGTTATTAAAGCTTTAGGAGAAAACTTTAGGCTTTAAGCAAGGTACAGCTGAAAGCTAATGTTATTGTAGAAGCAAAGTGGTATGAGATAGCCTATAGTTCTCAAGGGAATTTCCTAAAAATGAACACTTGGAGCGGGGGCTATATATCACTGATTGACTGGCGGAGCTCATGACATATACAATAGCCATCACAGTTGAGAAGCACCTACCCCTGCTCTGAAGATCAATTAAAAATCTATACAGAGATCCTAGACAGCGCTACTATCCAGCAAAGATGCATTGTCACCAATACATAGTGGAAAAGTTTGCATAGCACAGCTTGATGATAATTTGAAGGAGTAGCATGACTGAAAAGATGGCAACACTGCAGAAGATTTCTAATATGGTCTTCCTACTGGCTTATAATTAAGATATCCATGACCCCCAAGTTTAAATCCCTAAAAGAATGAAAAACTTCCCCTTTATTTACTACTAGGTGTTTGCCCCATCCAAGGACAGGATTAAAGTTAAATTTAATAAATCAATTAAATATATTTTATTGTATTTTTTGGCTTGGATTACTTATAAAATGTTTAATTAAATTTTTATTTGTTTGCTTTATAAAAGATAATTCCAATTATATTTATTTAAATTTAAACTTGTATATTCCAAGTATAAATAAAAAACTAAACCTAAATAAGTGTAGTATCACTATTAAGTTTAGTAAAGCTAAACAAATTATTTTAAAATTTAGTATTTGGCTTTTTAAATCCTGTCAGGATTTTAGGATATTGACTAATTAACATATTCAACCAATTATTGTGGGCCAGCTGTCAATCACTCTTTGGATAGTTTTAACAGAACAATGAGGGCTGCGGGCTGCAGGATCAATGAATCAATGACCAAATCATATCCTGGCATTAACAAATTCATGTATTAAAATTAGTAAATAGAACATGCATTACTGCTCATTAATTAGTTCCCTTCATCCAGAACCTCAATATGCACTTCACAAAAATTACTATTCTAAACTTAAATTGTATCCTAGAATAAGAGGGCTGTCATAAGAACCGTCATCTGCATTATTTCTAGAAGAGTCCAACATGGACTGGGCCACCAGGCCAAACACTCTAAGATAAAAGGCCCTGAGCCTATTGTATTAGAGTAGCTATGATTAGTGTAACAATCATCTTGTGAACTAGTAGCCAACCGTTGGCTGGCTAGCCCTGAGTAGTGGCCCAGGCAGGCAGCTGAAAAGAGATTCAGCTGTGCGGTGTGTCTAGAACAAACACAGTAAGCCGAGGAAGTTTTCAAGCAAGCTTCCACAAAATCCACCCTGAAAAGGCCAGGCCTCCTGCTGTGTTGACCTAATGCTACTTCAGTCTCTTCTAGCATTGTGAGCTAACTCAGATAGCACGTATGCAGGCGGGCCGCCTTAAAGCCAGTCCATTAGAATAAAAGACTGATGATTCCCTATTGACTTGATGATTGATCCAAGTCTTATTTCCTCAATGTGATCCTCTCTTAGGCTTTAAGTGGAGAGAAAAAGATGATACTGCTGTCATACAGCATAATTATCTATAGTAAAATATAGAGACAACACATGAATCATATCCAGAAGTAGGAAGAACTGTCTCAAACCCTTTGGTCTTGAGGCCCAGTCAGACTTTCTACTTCTTCAGAAAACAAAGTATTACAGACCACAGGTTATGCCAAAGTCACAGGTTCTCTGTACTTTCCTAATGTTAGAAGACTTAGGATATCATCTGGTGGATGATAAAATACTACAGTCCGCAGATTTCTGACAAATCCCTTCAAAATGTTGGGCTGATCTGAAGCTTTAAAATAAGTTATCAACCATCAAAATTGGCTTAGTATACACTGAGATAGATTAATGTTGGTTTTTTAGTGTGTATTAAAAGTAAATTTAGATAATAGCAAACTGAGTCTGAGCCTTTGATTATGACGTGAACCCAATTCCTGCACTTAACTATATATATCAGCAGCTAGAGCTATCATGTTTGGTACTGTTCTGATTGGAATCATCTGAAAAATTGATCTGCATCCTCTAAATTTCATGAAAATCATTATATTGAAACATAATTTTATCACATCTAGTTTACTCCACTGATGTTCTTTTGGGATGAAGCTGTGGCAAGTAAGGTTTACTCAGAAACAATATGGAGCTACTGGGATCAGGTGGCATCAAATTGGAATGTTCTACTATCTCACTTAAAGAATAAGAACTTCAAAATGTCAAAGCCAACCATCTCTTACTTTAAAATAATATTTATATTTGTAATTAAAGCTGCATTGCTTTAAATTGCTTAAGCCCTCTTTTCATCAGTCAATTCAATCTGCAGCAGAGTTTAAACAACCAACCAGATAAAAGGATCTTAAACAATTGCTGCTTCCTTTCTAATTTAATCCAGCCATTCTAGAGTCAGGTAATCTATACAAATAAGCCACTTTGATATGATTGGATGGGGTTAGCCCCTAATTTAAAAACCAAGTAGTTAAATACAACTTTATTAAAGTTTGAGTGGCTTATATTCAGTTCAACATAATTTAGACCACATTCCACTAAATTTAATCTGTGTACTTTCAAAGATACATGTAAGGGATTGAATGTAAGGATGATCCAAATTGAGCTTTTGGCTTAACAATCAACTTTAAAATCAAATTTAACTAAAAAGCAATTCAGCTGAATCCCTTATGGCTTGAGCCCGCTCAAGGTGACATTACAGACAGATAGACTCACTTTTATATATATTAATCTTAGTGGTGGGAAAGAGGAACAGTGCATAAAACACTGTAGAAAGTTTTCCAGGAGTCAGACACCTGACAATGAATGGGAGAGGCAGGAAAAATGCCTAAATCTCACAGAAAGAGGCCAAGAGTTCCTCAACAGAGAATTTAAAATGGTCTTCAAGGAGTTATATACGCCCAAGGAAAGAGCCCCCAGGAAGAATTCATGATGCAAAATGCTGATGCCCAGATGCTGGATGGGAAGGTCACAAAAGGGGTTTCAGGACTGTAAGCTCAATATAATGCCTTGGCATTAGAACTTAGTCACATGAAGAATGTAACCCCAACCCATTCAGCATCTGATTAAGGACACACCTAGCTGTCCCCAGAGGAACAGCAGGAGTGCTGCAAGAACTTTGATATATTTCTGGACCTTCTTCTAGAAGCACTTGGGCAGTTTCAGGTGCAGATGCTACAGAGTTCCAATAGACTTCAGACCATTTAAATTGTATAAAATCTTACTTTTAATCACTGGATATACAACAAAATAAGAAAATGCTGCTGCCACTGGATGTCCAGCACTAGAGGATGTAAAAGTTTGAGGTTCAGCTCAGAAGAGAGACTAGGTAGAGTTGCCAACCATGAATGGTTCTGTCCTTATATTGACTTTGCTTCTTTACATATTCTTTGGTATCTGTCTCTTTATATCTCAAGCTGGTACCTACAAGAGTGGTGAGCAATCTTCTGACTGCTAGGAAATCTGTTCTATTCAGGTGGTCTAGTACCATCCAAAGTCATGACACAAGGTGGAATAAAGGGAAGCTTTTCTAGTGGCAGAGTAATGGGCCATTTAAATAAATGAGATGCTGTAGGAGATACATACTTTGTAGGATCTTTGTGAATTTATTGAATATGAGCATAACTCTTTATGCCTTGAACTGCAAGTGTATGGGGGGAAAGTTGGGGATGACAATATGTTATTTCCCTTCAATATAAGCTTACCTGAAACTCATCAGGAGCTACATTAGGTTTGAAAGTGATGTAAATTAATGCCCTCTTTCTACTTAAAGCCTAAGCTCTGCTGTAAGATTGTTGGTGTAAGATTGCTTCATCTTAGCCCAGGTTTTACAGAACAGGGCTTATGAAATGCAGCTTCCTGAAGGCAGTGGTGCAGAAACTTTAGGGTATGCTCTTCTTTATCTAACTGGGGGGTGCCATTGTATAGCTGGTCAATGTATAGCAGAAATGTTAAAGCTTTATAAGCCTTGGGGCCAGACACTTTTTTAAATTTAGCCCTGCGCTATGCATCCAACATGGGCCCTTGTTGCTTTTACTGGCTACCATACAGATCCAGGGGCTGATCTGCTTCCAATCTGAAGTAGGTTGTTGAGCCCATACCTACCCCAAAGTTTCCTCCATGGGGTTCAAAGAGGTGCCACTAAAGTAACTGTGCTATTTTAGCAGAGTTACAAGGGGAAAAATATTTAGAAGCTAGATAATAATCTTTAATGTGAGATAGTGATTATATAGTCATGGTGAATCAATAAATAGCAGGAACATGCTTGTTGATCACACGGTTGGATGGAAGAAGGGGGTGGCTTGATCCTGGTAATGAGTCAAGCTCCAAAACAAGGTATCCACTGTAGGGGATCATCATCTGTTCATGTTGTTGGATTTGATAATTTGAGTTGACTTCCTAGTCTGGCTCCAAGTGACTGGATAATCAGATTGCAGGTCACAAACCTGCTTGTTTGAAACCTTGCTGACAGTTTGAGCCTGCAGTTTTGACCCCCTCCCAACTAAAGGTTGGCCTCCTCTGTGGGCAGGTTATCAGGGAGGTTGTCAGGAGCCTGGGCGCTGTACTGGACTAATTCTTGTTCTGTGGCTGGCAGGGCGGTTTCTCGTTGTTTTTGTATTGCTTTGCAGGGTCTCAGGCAATCATGGTGTAGGGTCTTGTCTTGCTTGCATTTCCCAAGTCCTTGCACAAGGTAAGTGCTATTGTTGTTTACCTTTAGAATGATTGCTGGCCCTACTTTCTTGGGTTGCAGTTTGCTTTTATCAACATTCATGACCTAAACTTTTCCCCCAACTTCATGTCTATCTCGGATGAGGACAAAGGTTTTTTGCAGACGTTCATTTTCCTTCACTGCTTGTTTGCTGTTGGCCTCTATGACTTGAGGGTCTGAACAAGGGGGAACTTTACTTGTAATTTCCAGTTTGGGTCCTGTCAATGCTTGAATGATATTTGGCTGTGTGCTGTATACCAACTCAAAAGGGCTGTTTCTGATGGATCTGTTCACTTGGGTTTGGCACACAAGTAATGCAGTTGGTAGCTGCTTATACCAGTATTTTGGTCTCTTGGCAGTGAGCTTGGTTAAGGCTTGCACAAGGCTGCCATTAAGCTTCTCTACACATTCATTGGCCTGTGGGTGGTATGGCGTTGTTACAGTGTGTTTGACCCCATTTTTTGTGAGGTATACATTGGTGGTTTTGAAGGTCAATTCTTTCCCTCCATTAATTATCAGGAGTTCTGGCTTTCCAAAATTGCTGATTATCTCTTTGCCAATAAATTGTTGTACATTGTTACCAGTGTGTACCCTTACTACTTGGGCTACTGACCATCTTGTAGCAAATTCAATGGCGGTGATGATGTATTTATTATCATTGTGTTTCCCTGGCATGTGGCTAACAATGTCAAGAGCCTATAATTTGAAGAGTAGTTGTGTGCAGATGGGAAGTACTGACTTTGGAGGGGTTTTGCTTTTGGCAAACTTTTTGCATACCTCACATTGGTCTAGGACTTCTTGAATGTTGCAATATAAGGTTAGCCACCAGGACTTGTGCTTAAGGAACTCAGATAGGTTTTGGCGCTTGGTATGTCCAAGGTCTCTGTGATAGTGTAGGATGGTGTCTACCTGCTGGTGCGTGGGGATGTAGAGAATGGTTGTTCTGTCAGACATTTATCTGTGTAGGGTCCCGTATACGTCAGCAAATAGGTGTTTGTTTTTATAACTGTTTCCTTTGTTATGTTGGTTGTGCCGGGGGGAAACCCTTGTATTTTGCTTGTAGTAATAAGAGGGGCCAGTCTGGGTTGAGCCTATTTTCCCCTATCAAGGCACGGAAATACAGGTGGGAGAGGATGTCTGCCATGGCAAGCTTGGACCCAGGTTTGTACTGTATGAGCATGTTGAATTTCTCCAAGAGCTTCATTCAGCAGGCTTGGCGGCGAGACAGATTTTCTTGAGTTTTGATTTATATGAGCGACTTGTGGTCAGTTAATGCTGTGAATTCTTCCTGCTGTTCTAGGTTACAGCGCCATTTGACTAGACAGTGCACAATAGCCAACAGTTCCTTGTTGTGGATAGGGTATCAACACTTGCCATCTGTCAATTTTTGCAATTCATAAGCTATCAGCAGGAAGTCACCGTCATTATTTTTGATTTTTAGTACTCCCCCAATGGATGCATCTGAGGCGTTGGTTTCCATTTGGTATTCCCCATCACGTTTGGGGTATTACAGGATGGGAGCTGTTGTGAGCTTCTCTTTGAGGCATCTAAAACAGAGGTCACGTTGGGGGGTCCACACAAACTTGTATTTGGCACCTGTTATGGCAGATAAGGGAGAAGTCCAATTGCCACAGTCAGGTGTGAAGCGGCATACATAGGCCATCATCCTCAAGAAGGTGCAGAGTTCCAACTTATCCTTGGGTGGCGGCATCTTGCAGATGGCCTGTATCTTTTGACTGTTGGGTTTGATGCTGTCTTTTGAGACAATGTGTCCCAGGAAGGGTATTTTCTTGCAGAAGAACTGGCACTTGGAGGGTTTGGCCAGCAGCTTTTGTTGTGCCAGGGTAGCAAAGACTTCCTCTAGGTCTTTGTGGTGCTTTTCCACCAAGGAACTGTAGACAGTGAGGTTGTCTAGGTAGACTAGGGCATGCTTGCCTATGTCTGGCACAAATACTTTGTTCATGAAGGTCACAAAGGTGGACAGGGCGTTTGTCATGCCACAGTTGAGTACCACACATTTTTATGAGCCATATTTAGTGTGGAAGGCTGTTTTGGGGATGTCTTCCTCCTTGATACAAATTTGGTTGTAGCCTGCAGTCAGATCAGTCTTGGAAAAGACTGTGGCCCCTCCTAAGGCGTCAAAGAGATTGTCAATCAGTGGTAGTGGATAACAATTCTTGATAGTAACTTTGTTTAGGGCTTGGTAGTCTGTGACCAGACGTAAGGTACCATCCTTCTTGGTCACAAAGAATACGGCGGCCCCAAAGAGAGACTGTGAGGGGCAGATAAGTCCTTTCTCCAAGGCCTCTTTGAGGTAGGAACATAGGGTGTTGTCTTTGTTTGGGGGTCAACCAGTAGATATGATGCGCCTTGGGTACAGCCCCCTTTGAGTTGGATGGAGTGTTGGATGTGTTTCTCAGGGGGCATCCTGGGTAGCACTTCCTTGAAGATTTCTGGATGGCGGGCCACAATTTTGCGGTCCTGAGGTGTGGAGGTATCCTGGTGATCTTTGAAGTGTATGATCTTGTACTAGCAGGAGTCCCAGTCAATTGCCTTCAGGCTTTCTTTTTTGTCCAGGGTCTCTGTGATGCACACAAAGACATGCTTTGTAGGAGCTGGTCCATGGAGTCAGGGTAGATCTGGTGGTTGACACCCTCACTCTTGATGGCCAACACTGAGGTTTCCCAGTCTACGTGAGGATTGTTTTTTTGTAGCCAGTCTAGCCCCAGTACAATTTCAAACTTTGGGAAGTCAATGATGGGACCTCAAATGGTGGAGTGGAGTTCTCAAGCATGACAGAGAAGGGGGCAGTTTCCCTTGTCACAACAATGAGGTGTTTATCAGCCAGTACCGCATTTTTAATCAGCAAAGGATTAGTGGCCAGCTTGAACTTGTTCACAAAGCTGCTGTTGACTAGGGTTTGATCTTCACCCAAATCTAGGAGTGCTGAGCCTGTGTAACTGAAAAAACAGAAATGATAGGACATCAGTTTATTGGGATGCCTGGCAATGGTGTACAGTACCAGGTCCTCTGAGGGCACTTGGATAATTGGGCATTGATCCACGTCCTTGGGTTGGTACTCATCATTGGGCAAGTCAGGAGTTGCGTGGGGAGAGCTTGGCTTGCTTAGTGCTCTCCCCGGGCTTTTCCCTTGTCTTGATTACCTTGCATGGCGGTGACACAGAAATGGGTACATTTTGACTGGCCATTGTTCTCACTTCCATGTCCATTCAAACCTGTGGGTTTGTGGTTAGTGATATTCCTGTTGCCTCCAGGGGGTGATCAAGTGGAACACCTGCCTGGATGGGAATCCTTGGGTCTTTCTTGCTTTCCAGTTTGTGCCTTATGAAGTGTGTTGGAGGTTTGTTCCAATTTCTCTGCTTTGCAGTACATGCTTTTCAGGTTAGTCACCTGGCCCAGGTTCACATGCCTCATCACGTGTGACTTGAGGGTGTTGTAGTACATGAGGTGTGTGGCTGGGGTGTCAAAAGCCATGTCAGATGGTGCTCAAAGTTGGAGTTCTTTGTAGGCGTGGGTGATCTTCTTCATGGTGCCTGTCTGGGTAAGGTTCTTTAATTGGTGTATTATCATGAGCACTGTATCCTTAAGCACAAATCTTGCCAGGAAGTCTTGCTTACTGGTATCCCAGTTCTTGTTGGTGTGTTTCTCGTGCCACTTGTCACACCAGGTGCCAATGTCATGGGTCAGGCGGATGGAAATTTCCGCAATCCAAAATTGCTGTGGGCATTCCATCTGGGCCAGCTTGCTCTGGGCGGACTGGATCCAGCCAGCAGTGTTGTTGTTGTTGGCCCCAGCAAAAGGTTCCAAGGCGGCAAATTGTAGTCTTTGAGCTACGTAGGCTGGCATGGCGTTTTTGTTGGTTGGTTGGTTGGTTGGTTGGTTGGTTGCGGCATGGAGGAGGGAGCCTGGAAGAACCCTTGTGCAGACATGGAGTTGAAGGCGGGTAGTGGGATTACTGCGTTCTGGTACAGGACAAAGCCATCAGGTATCTTGGTACCAGGGGTGTACAGGTTCCAGTCAGGCGGGAGGCCAGACATAATTCTGTTGAGGATTTGTTGGCCGCAGGGTGTGTGGGCAACAGGCGGAATTTTTCAAGATAAGGTAGGATGGAGAACCTACCTGTGCTACCAATTTTGTAACTGTGCTGTTTTAGCAGAGTTACAAGGGGAAAAATATTTAGAAGCTGGATAATAATCTTTATTGTGAGATAGTGCTTATATATTCATAGTGAATCAATGGATAGCAGGAACATGATTGTTGATCACACAGTTGGATGTAAGAAGGGGGTGGCTTGATCCTGGTAATGAGTCAAGCGCCAAAACAAGGTATCCATCATAAGGGATCATCATCTGTTCATGTTGTTGGATTTGGTAATTCAAGTTGACTTCCTAGTCTGGCTTTGAGTGACCAGATAATTGGATTGCAAGTCATAAACCCGCTTGTTTGGAACCTTGCTGGAGGGTTGAGCCTGCAGTTTTGACACCACCAAGTTTTCTAAGATCAGCAGAATACTTTTACAAAGCTGTCATCTATCCAGAGATGTAACTGGGCAGTCAATCAAGAAAAAGGTTCCAGGGATCCCACATCAAAAAAAGGTCCAGCAAGGTACAGGGCAAAGCATATGTTAGTATATCCTACATGCTCATGGATTTTTAACTGTACCACCAGGCTAGTTGAAGGATAATCAAGGGCTGTCAACCTGGTTCTAGGCCCAAATAAGGAGGCAGCACAGCAAACTTACTGTCAGGAATCTCCCTGAGGAAATTCCTGTCAAAAATTCATTGGGATTTCTAATCACAGAATGTTCCTTCAAACCAGGGCCATTGCAAAATACTGAGAAAGTTGAAATATTTAGTAGTATTTGTTCTATATTACCTTTGTTAAACATTCCAGTTAAAGTTGATTATTCTGATAATTACAGAACAGGGATGAACCTGCATTGTCTCTGGACTTAGTTGGTTGACTAGATATTGATAATAGTGTTAAAATAACTTTGACCAATCATTACCTTCAGCAATAAGCTGCAGCCAATCAATCAACAAATTAACTTTGAGCTTGTGTTATAAAAGTAATAGTTTCAAAGCCCTGGGCAGGAACCAAATCCACTCCTAGCCATCAGGCAGGACTAGCGGGCTGGGGAGATTTGCTTGCACCTGAATTTTTACTTTTTGAAGCAAATCCAGGTGCAGGAGCCATTCCTGCTCTAGTGGCAGCTGAGGGCCCCGCTTTGGGCCCCAAAAGCTACGCCCAAGCCTCGGTGGGTTTGGCTGGGCCTGGGCAGGCTATTTTTAGCTGCCCAGTAAACCCAGACCAAGCCCACCCTCCATTAAGTAATTTGGGATCCCCAATTGAGGACCCCTTTTTTAATCAAGTTCTTTGGGCTCAAGAGAGCCTGTCAAGCCAGTCCAAAAATGGTGATCAAATTAGGAAAACCCCTCAAAAACCTCAGAAGCCAAACCTGCCAAAATCAATGACCAGCCAAGTCAAGATGGGCCATCAAAAAGCCAAACAACTGTTCATGAAAGCCCCAAAAATAACCATGAAGCAGCCAACCAAACAGCAGAACCTGAAATGACAAGCCTTGCCACACAGATAGCATCAGAAGAATACCCAGAGGCACCTGCATGTGAGTAAGTATATAAATCAGAAGCACTTGAAAAATTTCTGTATTGTCATCCTTACCAAATAAAGTTGTTATGAACCTTTGGTTCACCAATCTGTTTCCATACCTATTTTTGATACTCTTCTATCTGCATACACCCAAGCGTCAGTACCCCTCTACTGGGATAGATAGTCAGACTCCAGTTGACAAAACCAAAGCCTTTGACTACTACCGCCCACCCAACGCTCCATTTGGCCCTGTGCATTTCACTGAGTATCCTGCCAATCCTGACCACAAACCCTGGACATTGGAAGACTTGCAGTGGTACACCCGCCCAAACTCTCCCATGGAACCCTACCAAAATGTCCAAGATGGCAAAGCAATCACCATCTATCCTTTGATCTTCAACAGGAAGTACAACAATCCTGCTGCCTACTTGGTCCCCATGGAACTGCCCCTGACACCCAAACCAACCATCTCAACTCCCCCCACTTCTGATGACTCTGGCCAGAGTAGTCAATTCCTGGGAGTGCTTTACCTTGCGCTCACGGGATTGATTAACTCTGCCTTGCCAGCGGCTGGACCTTGGGCTGTGGCTGGGAAGGCCCTTTCCTACCTGGTAAAGTTAGGTCCCATCATCTGGTGGGCCATGCCAGTACCTGCTTCAACTCCTCCCTCACCTGCTGGAGCTCCACGGTACTCCTGGTATCCTGACATTATGACAATCCACCCCAAACTTGGTAACTTGGGCCCCAAGATGTTATTAGCACTTGGGGCTACTTGTATGTTTGTTTTTATGATTATCACTTATTACTGTTATTTGTGGCTATCATACCAAATCTCCTCCATGTGAAAGAGAATGACCCAGACCTTGGATGATTCTAAGGATGCTCCAGAGAGCAAAGACCCGACTGCAGCAACCTCCTCCCAAGTACAGAACATCATTGTGAACCAAACCACCTCCAATGTGACCATGCCCCAGATGGGCAAGCTCAGCCTAGAGGAAGCTAGAAGAGCCATGCTGGTACTACAACTGCACTTCCTAGCCAATGCTGCTGCCTATCCCAACAACACAGTCAAAGTCTTGGGAGTAGCATCCATGCTAACAGGGGATGCCATAGACTGGTTTGGCAAAGCCACTGCCAATGACATAGAGTTTTGCTTAGACTATGCTCAATTTGAGGCTGAACTAATGGCCACAGGAGAGGACCAGAATACCTGTCACTTTGCCTTCATGACCCTGTTAGAATTCAAGAAAAACAGCCGCCCACTTCAGACCTATGTAGAAGAGTTCACCAAACTACAGACCCGTGCTATGCTGGACAACAAATTGGCTGCCATCCTATTCAGAAAAGGCGTGAACCCAGGGTTAAAGGACCTCCTCAAGCACCACCCCCCACAATTGGATTAGAAGAACTGATTGTGCTCTGCTAAGGACTAAGCTTAAACCAAGAAACCCACGGCGCCGCCCCCCATGGACCCCAGATGGCCAGAAGCCCCACTGCGGCCAGACCAGCCATGACACCTGAGGAGTTGCAACAACATTACAGAGAGAGGTTGTGTTTCCACTGCCATGAAGCAGGACACCAGACCAGGGCCTGTCCCAGAAGAAACCAAACTTCAGGCTCCCTTGCCCAATTAAACACTACCTCTCAGTCTTATAAGTATATCATAGTGACCCTAGAAGTGGGAGATAAAGTATTTCACAAAAAGGCTTTCTTAGACACAGGGGCTGACAAAAGTTTCATTGACCCTGCATTAGCGTCCAAGCTGGAACTCACCCCCTCAGATACTCAATTCCAAGTCACTATGGGAAACGGCTCAACTGACATTGGCCAAGAATGTAACCAACACCTTGAGCTGAAGATTGGGCAAAACACCTACCCCTTGTCTGTTATCTTGTTGAAAGGATTACCACACCCATTGATACTTGGAGACTCCTGGGCTGACAAGCATGGTGCAATCCTGAACTATTGTGACCAAACTGTAACCCTGGGAAAGGGACCTAACCCCAACACTGTACCCATTCAGCCAAGCCCACACATAGTACCCCCCACCAAACTCATGACCTTGCAATTGGACCCTTGCTCAGGGAAGCTGCCCTCAGCCCTCAAGAAATGGGCCAGTGTCTTCAGCAAAGAGGCGGCAACTCAACTACCTGAACACTCTATCTACAACCACGCCATTGACTTACTCCCTGATACGCAACCCAGCCACGGCCCCATCTATAGTTGCAACCACAAAGAACAGGTGGCCTTGAAAGCGTACATTGAAGACATGACCAAGAAAGGATTTATCTGAGTCTCAAAGGCCCCATGCTCTTCCCCCTACTATTTGTTGGGAAGAAAGATGGGGGAATGAGACCTTGTGTAAACTACCAGAAGCTGAACAAAATCACAGTAAAAAACCAATACCCCATACCTAATGCCAATGACCTATGTGATGTCTTGACTGGAGCACAAGTATACTCTAAGATTGACCTCCAAGACGCTTTTAACCAAATCCAAATCAAAGAAGGCAATGAATATAAAATGGCTTTCAAAACTTGATATGGACTCTATGAATACCTAGTCATGCCTTTTGGGCTATGCAACGCCCCTAGCACTTTCCAGAGGATGATTAACTCGGTCCTTGGAGAATACCTGGACCAATTCTGTGTGGCATATCTTGACAACATTCTGATATATAGCAAAACACATGAAGACCACCTCCGCCACCTGGACCTCATCTTGGAGAAACTAGCAGCAGCCAACCTTCACGTCAAACTCAAGAAGTGTGAGTTCTTCCAACTTGAGGTAGAATTCTTGGGCTACATAGTACAAACTGGTGGATTTGCCATGGCCCAAGATAAAGTGGATGCAGTCACAGCTTGGCCCACCCCCACCTGTCGGAAAGATGTTAGGAGTTTCCTGGGGCTAGCAAACTACTGTAGAGATTTCATCAAATTTTTTCTCAGATTACTCTGCCCCTGACCCGCCTTTGCTCAGACAAAGTCCAGTTTGAGTGGACCCCTGACTGTGTTGTTGCCTTTGAAGCCCTGAAGTTGGCCTTCACCTCTGCGCCTGTGTTAGCCATGCCTGACCAGACAAAGCTGTTCATTCTGGAAACCGACACTTCCAACTTTGCCCTGGGAGGGGTGCTTCTTCAGGAAGGAGGGGATGGTATGCTACATCCTGTAGCATATTACTCCAAAAAGATGATCCCTGCTGAAGGAAATTATCCTATATATGATAAAGAAATGCTAGCTATAATGAAGACCCTGAAGCACTGGCACAGATACCTATGCGGCGCTGAGCACCCAGTAAAGGTCCTAACAGATCACAAAAACTTGGTTTACTTCTTCAAACCACGTCAGCTTAACCAACAACAAGAAAGATGGGCCCTAGAACTGGCAGACTATGTACTAGAAATTGACTATAAACCCGGCAAAGTAAACATTGTCCCAGATGCCCTAAGTAGAAGAGCCAACCTGATCCTGTCCTCCACCAAGTTGAGAGATCACAACACCCATACCCTGTTGGATACAACCAGTGGAAGAATACAGCTAAACTACCTGAAAATTGTTGCTAAGAAATTGGACGTATTAGAAGCCCAGGCAAAGGACCCTGTTGCCAAAACTATGGTCTCAGAACTCTCAACACAACTAGACAGCCCCCTGTACAAAAGAGGTTACTCACTAAAAGGAACCACCCTACTGTTCTGAGGAAGAATCTATGTACCAGAAGGATTAGCTTGGATTTCTGTACTAAAGGACTATCACAACTTGGAACTAGCCGGCCACCCAGGCCGCCACAAAACCCTTCAAAGCATCAAAAGGAATTACTTGTGGCCCAAGATAGACGCAGATGTTATCAACTACATTGAGGGCTGTGAGACATGTGGGCGTACCAAAACAAGACGCTCTAAGCCAGAAGGCCTCCTCTGCCCCCTAGACATCCCCTCAGGCCCCTGGAAATTGGTATCCATGGATTACATAGTTGAACTCCCACCCTCCAAAGACTACAATGCAATTCTGGTGATGGTTGACCGCTTCACCAAAATGGCCTATTTTGTCCCCACCACTACCCATTGCACTGCTGCTGAAACCGTCTGACACTTTCATGACCAAATACTCACCCAACACGGAACCCCAGAGGAAATAGTGACAGACCAAGGACCACAGTTCACATCTCATTATTGGGCACAAGTGATGAAAGACCTAGGAATCAAAAGATGTGTGTCCACTTCCTATCACCCCCAGACCAACGGCCAAACCAAACAGGTAAACCAGATTTTGGAACAGTACCTCTGATGCTACGCAAACGCTGATCAAGACAACTGGGCAGACCTATTATCCACAGCCCAATACGCTTACAATAGCAAAGATCACGCGTCCACCGGGATGTCCCCCTTCAAAGCCAATTACAGATTTGACCCCACTTGGGACCCCAAGATTGGAAACCAGGAGTCTAACAAAGCGGGTAGAGCCTGGATGGAACACATCCACAAAACCCAGATGACCTCCTCCAAAACCTAACCCGTGCAGTACAGACTTACAAAGCCTTTGCTGATAGAAAGCGCACCCCTGGAAAGCCACTAGAGATTGGGGATGAGGTCTATCTAGACTCAAGGAACATATCCCTAAATGTCCCATGCCAGAAGCTAGCTCACCAAAGAAGCGGCCCCTACCAGATCACAGGCCAAGTAGGCAAAGTAGCTTACCGACTGAAGTTACCTGACACCTGGAAAAACAACATGACGTATTCCATCAATCCTTGCTGTTCAAAAAGGACAGAACGTCCCTACCCCACCAGAAACTGAAGACTGCCCCTCTGCCCATCCTGGTAAGGAGATCCCTTGAACATGAAGTAGAGTATATACACAGCAACACACCCACTACCGTAAGCCACAGTACTACGTCAAATGGCTAGGATAACCGCCTGAGGAAAGCACCTGTGAACCTGCTGACAAACTTGCCAACGCAGCTGATGTTGTCTGCCAATATTGGGAGAAGAAGAAAGCCAAGTCCGGGTTAGAAGGGGATAGTGTTACAAAAGTAACAGTTTCAAAGCCCTGGGCGGGAATCAAACCCGCTCCTAGCCACCAGGCAGGGCTAGCGGGCGGGAGAGATTTGCCTGCACCTGGATTTTTGCTTTTCAAAGTGAATCCAGGTGCAGGAACCATTCCTGCCCTGGTAGCAGCTGAGGGGACTGCTTTGGCCCCCAAAAGCTACACCCAAGCCTTGGTGGGTTTGGCAGGGCCTGGGCAGGCTATTTTTAGCTGCCCAGTAAACCCAGACCAAGCCCACTCTCCATTAAGTAATTTGGGGTCCCCAATTGGGGACCCCTTTTTTAATCAAGTTCTTTGGGCTCAAGAGAGCCTGTCAAGCCAGTCCAAAAATGGTGATCAAATTAGGAAACTCCCTGAAACCCCAGAAGCCAAACCTGCCAAAATCAATGACCAGCCAAGCCAAGATGGGCCATCAAAAATCCAAACAACTGTTCATGAAAACCCCAAAAATAACCATGAAGCAGCCAAACAAACAGCAGAACCTAAAATGCCAAGCCTTGCCACACAGATAGCATCAGAAGAATACCCAGAGGCACCTGCATGTGAGTAAGTATATAAATAAGAAGCACTTGAAAAAGTTCTTTATTGTCATCCTTACCAAATAAAGTTGTTATGAACCTTTGGTTCACCAATCTGTTTCCATACCTATTTTTGATACTCTTCTATCTGCATACACCCAAGCATCAGTACCCCTCTACTGGGATAAATAGTCAGACTCCAGTTGATAAAACCAAAGCCTTTGACTACTACTGCCCACCCAACGCTCCATTTGGCCCTGTGCATTTCACTGAGTATCCTGCCAATCCTGACCACAAACCCTGGACATTGGAAGACTTGCAGTGGTACACCCGCCCAAACGCTCCCATGGAACCCTACCAAAATGTCCAAGATGGCAAAGCAATCACCATCTACCCTTTGATCTTCAACAGGAAGTACAACAATCCTGCTGCCTACTTGGTCCCCATGGAACTGCCCCTGACACCCAAACCAACCATCTCAACCCCCCCACTTCTGATGACTCTGGCCAGAGTAGTCAATTCCTGAGAGTGCTTTACCTTGCGCTCACGGGATTGATTAACTCTGCCTTGCCAGCGGCTGGACCTTGGGCTGTGGCTGGGAAGGCCCTTTCCTACCTGGTAAAGTTAGGTCCTATCATCTGGTGGGCCATGTCAGTACCTGCTTCAACTCCTCCCTCAGCATCTGGAGCTCCACGGTACTCCTGGTATCTTTACAACTTGTTTCAAACCACTTCTGATGACGTCCCTGAGCTGTCCAGTGTTGATTCTGCAATTCCTGTTGCTAGAACTTCTGGTTCTGTTGTCTGTGATTCTCCTGATGCCAAGAATATTTGTGGGGAAAATCAGGGCACATTTAGTGCTTGTCCTGCTTTGGTGGCAAACTATTTTAAATTAACTATGTTTGATGTTACTGAGGTTTTTATTATGATTCAAAAAATGCAAAAACTCTGGTTTAAGTTACAACTGCCCCAAGATCCCCAGTTTCCCTCCAAATCTCTAATTTAATCCAAAGATTCTTGATCCCCTTTATTTTATCTTCAGATTATCTTCTAGCCACCTGTCTATATTAGGCTGGTAAGCTATGTTTAATTCCTTGTTCAATCAATAAAGTCTACATTCATCCCAAGTGAATAATTGTCTTTTTTAGCTTGATTATATCCATTTTAATCCTAACCATGAGGCTACCCAAGACTTTCATTGTGAAGTCCCTTGGGTATAAATGGATCTTATGGATGATCTTGTTGCAGGCCATCCAGGCCAGCATTTTGCTAGGTTCACGTGCTGGCTCTGGTACCTCTCCTGAAGCTCATTTCTTGGATAAGTCCTGGCGTCAGGTAATATCAGGAGTTTGGTATACTGCTACTCTCTTGTCCCACAACCCACCTCAAAAGGAAGAACCTCAGAACTACCCGTCTGTCAACAAGCCCACCAACCTCAGGCTTTCTGCCCTTTGAAATCAGCTTTCCCCTTATTTTATTTAGGGGCATACTTCTTCCTAGGACGCTTCAATCCACTTTTGGGCCAGTATTACCTTTTTAGAAAACTATTCCACCTTGGGATGGTGTCCTTGCTGCTGGGTTCTCTTGTAACTAGTCTAAATCCCCCCTGCAATCATCCACCACCTTGGAAGACTACTTCCAAGTGGGTGGGTGCATGACACTTACAGGGATCCAGGAGCATCTTAACACTAGCCATTGTCTGATGGAGGATGCTGGATAATGGTTGATCCTTGGATCTGACCCCAGAATGATTTAACTCCTTCCTGAAGCTTGTTGACTTGTGAAGAAACTGGCTACCTGAAGATCCAGATGGACGCCATCTTTGGGTATCCCAGATGTTCAGCATTTAATCCAGGTAAGAGAGCACCCCAAAGCTCTCTCCCAAGTGTATCCAGGCCAGTGTGGGTGAGGTGGGCAGAGCTTCCTCAGAATGGCTGGTCAAATTATTCGTTTGGGGTGGGGTCAGATAAGCAAGCAGCAAAGATCAGGAAGCAGGACCAAAGGCCTTCTAAATTCAGTCCCCAGATTAGAGACTAGGTTAGATAGCTAGGGCACTTCTATTTAGAGCAAGTTATTATCTGTTTCATCTCCATTAGTAGTCTAGAAAGATCAGGCACCTATATTCCCTGGAGGTTTCTACTCAGGCACACCAGGGGAGATGTAATACCCTAGGAATTTGGAGACCTTTTGTTGGAATACAAGAGCAAGCTAGAGAACTGAATACTTTTAAGGCTGTTACAGTTGGATATACTGGAATGAAACAATTGAATATTTTTGTATGGATGTTTATTTTATAGAATTCCTGATGAAATACATCAGGGCTCAGTATACTTTAGTGTACACAGCCAAGGAGATGGTGGACCAAGGGAGCAATAGAGTGGGATAGAAATGTTTGTTTGGTAAGCTATGCTGTGATAGCTCTTTAAAGTACCAGTCATTGGTTTCTCCAGGAAGGAGCCCTTAATGAGCATTGTTATGGTATTGGCCCCCAATCACTGGGCATGATGTGAGGTCAGCAGAGAAGATGGCTTTGTTTATCCTGGCCCTGGGAAGGGGATCTAATTTTTATTAGGTGTATCTACTTTTGAGCAATAGTAGTAACCTGTCTTATGTGGTAAAAAAATCAATGTATTCTCTCAACAATAGCACAACCTATTGCTAAGCTTTTAGTTTTTATATATAGCTATCTTGATATGGGTAAATAAAGTAATATATCATGGTACTGGGGTGCCCAACAACTTGGTTTGGCGGTGAGTTTCTTTTCTTGGATGGTAGGGGAGAATTTTGGTCACAATGTTTGGCTGTTGTTTAAATTTGTGTTGCTCTGGCTGGGGCTGTCCCTCTTGATGCACCCAAATTCACTTACTTAATTAGGGCATCAACTATTCCAATATTGGAAGAGTTAACAGGATAAAATTGGGCCCCTGGGTACTGGGAATTGTTGAGCGGCCTTTTTGAGCTCCCATTTGAAGTTACCCAAAATTGTGCATATTTTGCATTTTGGGGGCCACATTTGGGAATTTCCTCAATTTGGTGGGGCCTGGGTTGGATCAGGTGCAGCCAGCTGTGCTTTGAGTGGCACAGGTAAGCAGTTGCAGCCTATCTGGTTGGGAGTAGGCATGGGCGGGGTCCAGGGATCCAACTTTGAATTGGGATGGCACTTTTTCTGATAAGGGGAAGCTGCTGTCAATACTGGGGGCTGTATTGGCTTTCTATGTTTTGTTCTGGGTCCAGGTGGGGGCAATAATCTTTGCTCCCTTCTTGGTGCTAGAAATGTTCCAGACACTTCTGGAAGATATTCAAACAGCTTTACTTGGTACCTGGTTTAGCTAGTGCTGTAACTATGCTGTTGGCAGCACCTATTGGGAGAGGGGGTATCTTAGTGAAACTGTGTGTTTTATTGAAAGAGGGAGGACTGGTTTAATACCTTGAAAATTTTATAGCCATGTATGGCACTGGAGATGATCATGGCTAATATTAGCCAAGGGGGAGTGATTGCCTTTACCTGGCCAGTATGGATGGAGGTATTGAGATGGTAACTAGTGGTGTCATGTATGGATATTGATTGTTGGCCTGATTGGGTAGCAGTTAAAGCCAGATCCCAGCTATTCTGTTGGCAGGAGGACCAATGTTAAGATTCACTCTGTCCACTTTTTAGGGTTGTTCATAATGCTACTGTCTCTAGTTCACTATAGAACATTAAAAATTCAAGTGTAAATATTAAATCATATCTTCTGTTTCAGATTTGTTACATAAAAAGGGTTGTTCCTAAAACAATACATAGATGACTTTTTTATAGAGCTAAGCATTTGAACTAAAATAAAACTGTTTAAGGAAGGTGTTTTAAGAATCTATCTGATACCTTGTGTTGAGTATATACTTCTTGTGAAGTAAAATAAACAAAATAAAAGGGAAATTAAGAAGAGAATGATACTTTATTGGATATGAATATAGAATAATATATAATATCATGGAAAGCCGCATACTGTCCATGTATGTCATGGAGGTCATGGGGCTTATCTGAGTAATGTTCCTCATAAGTCACAAGGCTTATTAGAGTTGTGTTCCTTTTAGAATCTGGATTGTTTGATCCCTGTAATAGATGGGCAAATGATAGGAGTGCCACCAAGTTAATAATTAGCCAGTGAGCTGTACGGTGGGCCATTTGGTGAACTACTTGGGGCTTTAATTCCCCAAGAGGGAGTAATAAAATATGTTGCAACATATCCCCCTGGGGTGCTGTAAGGCAGAGGCTTGGAAATTTTCTTTAGAGCGTCAGGGATGCAGGCTTGGTACTGTTCCAGTTTGGCGTTAGGAACAGGAGTATGGAATTTTGTTATGCTGTTCTTGCTTTACACAGACATAGTTGGTTATGGTGCATACACTTTAGTTCAGTTTGGGCTCCAATTCCTTTGATAAGGTAGGTATTGTTGGGCTTGACTTCCATGACAATACCTGGTCTGCGTAACCCTGGTTCCAACTTGTGCTGATTGTGGTTGACAGCCCAGATTTTGTCCCTTATTTGGAATCTTTCCTGCTATAGTGGGATTGCTTCTCTCTCAACTCTTTTTTTCATGTCTTCCTGGTCTCTTCTAGCACGCTGTACGTTGGGATCACTGTTGTCTGGCACCTTTTTGGGCAGAGGTAATTGTGTACCTGTGATTGTACTAAAAAGAGTGGGCTTTTTCCCATAGACAAGCTCATATGGGCTTTTGCGTGTATTATGGTTGACTTGTGTTCTGCGGACCATGAGTGCTGTTGGCAGCATGTTGACCCAGGCCTTTGGATTTTTAGCAGATAACTTACTGAGGGCTTCTAAAAGCAAGCTGTTTAGTTGTTCTACTTGTCCATTTGTTTGAGGGTGATACAGGCTAGCTGTGATGTGTTTTATTCCGTTTTTGGCAAGATAGATATTGGTGTTGATGACCTTAAGTTCAGTGCCTCCGTCTGTGATCAGGAGGTCAGGTTTTCTGAACTTGGCTATGATTTCTTTACCAGTAAATTGTCTCACATCATTGCCTTTGTGTTCTTTTGTGGCTTGTGCCACAGGCCACCTGGTTGCATAGTTGATAGCTTTTATGATTAATTTTTGCCTTTTTTCTTGATAGGCATTATTCCCACAATATCCAGCATCTACACCTTGAAGGGTTGTGTGATGGATACTGGTACTACTGACTTTAGCGGTATCTTGGTTTGGGTGTACTTTTCACAGACTTTGCACTGTTCTAATACTTCTCAGATATCCTCTAGCATGTTGGGCCACCAGTAGCGTGTTTTGAGATATTCATGCAAGTTCCTACTGTGGGTTTGGCCCAAGTCTTTGTGATATTGGAGGATTGTGTCAATATTTTGCGTTGACGGGACATAAGGTACAGTGTCACCATTTGGAAGTATTTGGTACAGGGTAACATATACGTTTTTGAACAGATGTTGTTCTTAAGGACCTTTTCTTTGATGTACATTGGGGTGCCAGATGGAAACACTTCCTGGAGATTCCCTGTGATTAACATGGGCCAGTTGGGGTTGTAATCAGCGCAAAGGACATGTTTGCTGTATAGCCTTGATAGGGCATCTGCAGTAAGCATTTTCTTGCCTGGATTGTATTCAATTTGCATTGGGTACCTCTGTATGAGGCTCATCTACTTGGCTTGCCTTCTTGACAAGTGATGTTGTGCTTTGAAGAATATTAGCAAATTGTGGTTGGTGGATAATTTGAACGTTTGGGCCCCTTCCAGATAGCATCACCATTTCATGAGGCAATGTATGATGGCCACCAACTCTTTATTGTGTATGGGATATCTTTGTTTGCCGTTGTATAGTTTCCTTGACTTTTACACCACAGAGAGGAAGTCCTTTTTTGTTGTTTAGATACAGAGTACCCCTCCTATGGCGTAGTCAGATGTGTTGGTTTCTAATTCATAGATCCCCTTGCAATTCAGATACTGGAGGATAGGGGTGGTAACCATACATTCTTTTAGTTGACAGAAGTGCTGATCTTCTGGTGGCATCCAGAAAAACTTGGTTGTTTTGCCCGTAATGGCAGACAGGGGGGATGTTAGGGCATCCCATTCAGGAATGAATCTTCTTACATAGGCTATCATCCAAAGGAAGGTGCAGAGTTCACTCTTATTTCTTGGAGCTGATATCTCAGTTATGACACATATCTTGTCTGGATCTGGTTTGATTCCTTCCTTGCTGATAATTTGACCAAGAAATAGGAGTTCAGCTGCAAAGAATTCACACTTTGATTTTTTTGCAAATAGTTGGTTTTCTTCAAAGGTGCAGAGGACCAGGCAGACGTCTTCCCAGTGTTGCTTCAAGTTTGGGCTATAAATGATGATGTCGTCCAGGTAGATAATTGCTTGTTTTCTGATGTATTCTTTTAATACCTTGTTCATGAAGGTCACAAAGGTACTGGGGGCATTGGTCATGCCAAAATTGAGAACAACATATTCAAAGGATCCATATTTAGTTCTGAAGACGGTCTTTGAGATATCTTCAGGCTTTACTCAAATTTGGTGATAGCCTTCTGTCAGATCAATCTTTGTAAAGATTTGGGACCCCCAGGGCGTCAAAAAGGTTGTCAATCAGGGGCAGGGGATACATGTTCTTAATTATGACCTTGTCAGTGCTCTGTAGTCTGTGACTAGGAGGAGTCTTCTGTCTTTCATTGCTATAAAGAAGACAGCAGCACCAAAAGGTGACTTTGATTGTCAGTATTTTCTTTTCTCTATTACTGCTGCTAGTATCCTTTCAAGGAATATTCATATTACTTTATCCTTATCCTTGGTTTTAAACCAACAATTTATTTCTAAACAGATTTTCCTTTCATTCCCTGGCTTCTACCGTTCAATTTAACCTATATTAATGGTTAGTTTTACTTTCAAAGTTACCTTTATCTTCAGGAAAATTCTCAAAACTGCAACCTTTATGATAGGGTTAGTTTAAGATGCTCCAAACCTGCTTATCTTTTGCTCTTACTTTGGCTTACACCAGAAGTTCAGATCTTGTTTTTCTGTCTTCTTGCTTGCTCTCTTGCTCTAACTAGAGTTTGCCAAGCAATTCTCTACTTCCTTCTTTTCCCTTTATCATCTTGCTTAACCTTTAAAGGTTAATTCAAGCAAAAGCAAAAGCATGTGCTTGTGTCTGTGTCTGTTTTTACCTACCAAGCTATCTAAAAACCTTTGGTTAGTTGTTTTTCCCCTATCATGATCTCAATAATCAGACTTTAATAAAAGCCTGAGTTTTATCCAGTCTCAACTTAAGTTGAGATTAATTGACTTGCACCCCAAAAAGATACTTGTTAGGTTTTGTGGCTTGTGTTTTCCTTATAAATATTTTTTTTACATTTTACCTTCTTTTCTAATTCTATTTCAATGATCCCCCTTTTTATTACATTTTTCATCAGTTAGGCAATTTTTATAGTGGAACACACACTTTAACTGTTGATAGCTTTAACCTGCCAGCTAGTGCTGACCATTACCCTGACTTAGAAATCAACTTATTGACCCAATCTTCAGTCACTAAGACTGGTCTTTATTTCCTTATCTTAGGTTTAATAAAATGTATTAGTCCTTACTTCACTTCCTATAAACTTTTAGGAGCTTTAGTGCAGTTGTTGTTGCAAACTTTACCGACCTTTTTATACTTAAAAAACATAAATATTCTTGGGTTAAAGGCTTTGGTCTACAATAATCTACCCCAAGCCTTCAGACCTTACATTGATAATCATATGAGTCCTTTCTTGAGGGCTCCATCAAGATAAGCTTTTAGGGCACCATTTTCTTGTGGTGTGAGGTGGTAGATAGGGCGTGCCTTAGGTACATTTTCTTTGAGATTAATATTATGTTAATGTTGTGGTCCAGTGGTAAACCTGGTAGGGCTTCTTGGAAGACAGAGGGGAACTCACAAACTAGCTGGTCTCAGATGTAGTTGTCCCTACGCCTGGTTTCTGTATTTTTGAAATGGATAACCTGGTACGTACAGGTGTTCCAATTGATATTTCTGGGGTTAGTTTCCTCTTCTGCTTCCAAGATTTTCAAAAACACATGGTCTCTCATAAGCGTGTCAAGATGGGTTGGGTAAACATGGTGGTGCACCTCCCCTTGTTTTATGGCAAGGGTAGTGCTATCCTAGTCAATATGAGGTTTGGTCTTTCTCATTTGATCCAGGCCAAGTATAACATTGTACTTGGGGATTGGTATGATGGGGCCACTGAGCATGGTTTGCACATCTCTAATTTGGGTGTAAAAAGGTTTTGACTCTTGGGTGACTGGTGTGCTTTTGTTGTCTGCCATTATAACCATCTTGATATTGCTTTGACCTGTAGGTAGTTTCATGAGGTTGGCAAATTTCTTGTCAACAAGAGATAGGTCTTCTCCAGTATCAATAGTGTGGTACCCTGATATCTGCAAAAACAGAAAGGATAAGTGAAGAGTTTATTTCCAGTTTTGGCAGAAAACAGTATAGGGTTACTGGAGGGTACTTGGATCATAGTAATTGAATTCACGTCCTGGTCCCTGTACAAGTCTTGTAGGTTGGGGGAGGGCGGCTTGCCTAAGCACTCCCCTGAGCTTTTCCCTCCTCATTGGTATCTTTGGTGCTTGCCTGGTTGGCTTGGGCAGTACAATTCCCGTTTCAAGGATGGGTGCTGTTGGCTCAATTATTTTGTTTGTTTGGTCAAGGATCCTTTCTTGCTGTGGGGCTCTCCTTTCTCTTATTGGTTGCATGTAGATTGTCAGATTTTTGAGCTGCATGTTATCCTTCTAGTAATACATCTTTGAGGTTCTTGCAGCAGGTCATGTCAAACTGACGTCTAATGTGTATGGGGAGGCTATTGTAGAAGTCCAATCATGGTCTGGGTTCATCAAAGTTGATGATGTTGGGGGTGAGGTCATGTAGGTCTTTGTATGCAACAATGTATTCCTCAATTGTTACTGTCATTTTGAACATTCTGAGTTTAGTCATGATCACAACATCAGAGTTCTTCATGGAGAACTTTTTGAGGAATGCAGTTTTGAACACTTCCTGGTTCTCCTTCTGGTTGGGGTGTTGGGCTAGCCACCTGCTTACAAAACATGATGCAGTTCCTGTGATGCAAAGGGCAATCTCACTGACCCAGAGTCTGCAGGGGTAGTCTACTTGTGTGAACTTGCTTTATGTGCTGTTGATCCAAAGTTTGGTGTTTTCCTGGCGTAATCCTGCAAAGATCCCAATTTATGCTGAACATAGGTGCTGGAATACAATGTTAGGTATTTTGGGCTGTTGTAAATCTGTTGTGGTTGGTGCTGTGGGTAACAGCCTGCGTGCTTTGAGAGTGTTGTATTGTTTGATGGGCACAAGGACTTTGTTTTAGATGATGAGACCTGCAGGGACACTTTATCTATCAGGAAGCCAGGCATAGGTAGAGGCATTGGTTGACTTGGGACGGAATACAGCTGGGCCAGAGGGTAATGCCCACCATAGGATGGGTGCTAACTTGATAATATAGGATACAGATTGCCCAAGCAAAGACCAGGGTCCTGAGTTGGGCACCATAGTGTCTACCATTCCTATCAGAGTAATTTAGAGTACTCCAAACAGTTGGGTGAACGTAGTCTTGGCTGCAGCAGGGGTCTCCATTGGGCAGTCAGGTTGCAGGGTTAAGGGTGAAGTCATGGGAACAAAGTAGGCAGGTGGATAATTGTACTTGTCTTTGAACAAATTGGACGGCACCTCAATCCTCTTTCCTTCACGTTTATTTATTCAGTTTCTCTAGTCCTTGCCAAAGGATTAGCAATGAGGATGGTCTACAAGTTGTACTCTGTATAGGCAGGGTTGAGCGGGTATTTGGTAAAATGTACAGGTCCAAAGGGGGCTCCTGAGGGACGGTATGGTGCCTGGGAAGGGTTGGCAGGTTGGTCTCCAGAGGGGGCGGTTGCCTGATGGTCTATTTGGCCAGAGTTAAGATGGAAGATCACTAAGACTAGATGAGGTAAGATTTGTTTGAAACAAAGGTTCATAAAACTTTATTATCAAAAATGACAATATGGTCATCACCATACTGCCAGGGCTTTTATACCATGGGTTTTTGCTTCTTTGATTTTTGCAGGGTTCAGGTTTGCAGACAAGGCACTGGCGGGGCATGGATCTTGGATTAGAGTCTTGAGGGTGGCTGATCCAGGCTGTGCCTGCTCTGGTGAATAGAAGTGGCAATGCTTTGTTCCACCTCTACTGTTCACCACAACACCTGAGTAGTTCAATTGTACTACCCATTATGGACATGAGACTGGCAGCTGCTGGTGGTCATTGGCAGAGTTAGCAGTAGGTTTTGTTTTAACCTCCTTAAGGTAAGCTACAACCTCTGCATAGGTCTGGATCTTTGGTGGCGCAAGGTTGGCAGCAATCTGGTGACCATTTGGAGAATTGTCCTTGGGAGACTGGCGGGTCTTGGAGTAACTTGTCAACTTGGTTTTGCAATTTAACAAGTTGGCGGGTTTCTGTCTACTTTGTGTGACTTGAGTAGTCTTTGAAGGTTTGGGGTCCAATTCCAGGGTCTCCAATGTTGATTTCAAACCTCCAGTATTAA
This sequence comes from Entomophthora muscae, assembly GCA_014839935.2. Classification (NCBI taxonomy): domain Eukaryota; kingdom Fungi; phylum Entomophthoromycota; class Entomophthoromycetes; order Entomophthorales; family Entomophthoraceae; genus Entomophthora; species Entomophthora muscae. The sequence continues at coordinate 54,485 of QTSX02000266.1, read as the reverse complement.
CACTTGAAAGGTTTGCAGGTTTCTGTTCCTCTTGGCTGGGGTCATCTATCTCTGGTGGTCCAGGGTTTGACCCAACTGGCAGTTGGGCGGTTTCTGTTCACTCTGGTCAACATAAGGCTTTCCCTGAGACCCGGATTTTGATTCCCAGGTTTTCAATACAAGTATTGAAATGTCATTCATGACATCATCCCCTTTCTTCCTGGGGGTCCCCTCCTTCCTAGCCTTATTTGCACGGTATTGTTGGATGGCCAGCTGGGCGTTGGGTAGGTTGCTTAAAGGTTCCCAGGTGCTTTCCTTGGGCAGCTATCCCTTCCATTTGACGTAGTACTGTGGTGTTTTGTAGTGGGTGTGGTCTCCATGAATATATTCAAATTTTTATTCTTCAGAGTGTCCTACTTGGATGGGAGGAGGGTCAGTCTTGAGTTTCTGGTGGGGTAGGGAGTTTCCTTCTTTTTTGAAGAGTAGCACACAGCAGAAGACATCATGTATCTTCCACAAGGGGGTAGCTCTAGTTTGAATGCTACTTTACCCACTAGCTTGGTGATCTTGTAGGGGCTGCTCCTTTGGTGGGCTAACTTATGGCAGGGAACTTTCAGAGGCACGTTTTGCAAATCCAAGTATACTTTATCCTCTATCTTCAATGGTTTCCCAGGAATCCTTTTTTTGTCAGCAAAAACCTTGTAAGTTTGGACAGCTTGGATCAGATTCTTAAGACATGTTTCTTGGGTGTTTTGTATCTGTTCAATCCAGGTTAAATCTGACGTGTTTGTCTCTTTAGTGCCAATGCTGGGGTCCCAAGATGGGCCAAACCCATAATTGGCTTTAAAGGGGGACATTCTGGTAGATGTGTGGTCTTTGCTGTTGTAGGTGTACTGAGCCATGGGTAGCATCTTGGCCAAGTTATCTTGGTTGGCCTTGGTGTAGCATTGTAGGTATTTTTCAAGTATTTAATTCACTTGTCAGTCTGGCTGTTGGTCTATGGGTGGTATGAAGTGGATACACAGCGCTTTACTCCTAAGTTTTTTGTCACCCAAGTCTAGTAGTTGGAGGTGAATTGGGTCCTCTATCAGTGATGATTTCTGCCAGGGTGCCGTGTTGGGTCAGAATGCAGCCATGGAAATGTCTAGCTGTCTTGGCAGCAGTACAGTGGGTGGTGGTAGGGACAAAATAGAACATTTTAGTAAACCTATCTACTATGACTAAAATGGCATTGAACAAATAGGAAGGGGAAGTTCTACAATATAGCCCATTGAAACAGATTGCCAGGGTCCCGTTGGTATGTCTAGTGGTCTTAGCAGGCATTCAGGTTTAGTTCTTACGGGGTTTGGTCCTCCCACATGTCTCACAGTCCTCAATGTAGGTGGCCACGTCTTTGTCCATTTGGGGCCAAGAATAATTCTTCTTGATTCCTTGGAGTGTCTTGAGTCTTCCAAGGTGGCCAGCCATCTCTGAGTTGTAATAGTCTATGAGAACTTTGGTCCTTGTATTGCCTTCAGGTACATAGATTTGGTTATGTAGTAACAGGGTAGTTCCTTTCAAGAAGAATCCTTTCTTGTAGTGGCGGCTCTTGGGGTCAGATGTCAGGATTCTCCTTCATTTTATCTTGCTGCTAGTATATTCATTTACTACAATGGGCCATTTTTTTAATCCTAGCCAGGGTTTTTCAACATTTTTACAAATTCCCAGTTCTCCTCTTCATTTTCTTTTCTTTTGGGTCAATTAACCTAAAGATTAACAGTTAAATTCAAGTTTCAAACTTACCTTCTTTTTGCATATGGGATTTGAACCCGTACCTATGCACTGGGTTAGTTAAAACCAGTCTAAATTCAATTATCTTTTGCTTTTGCTCTGCTTTCCTTCCTGCTTACGCCAGCAGCCTCAGACCTAGTTTTCCTGCTCTTCTGCCTCTGCTCTTCTTGGTTTTAAAAAAATTAACCACTGGCTTACCTGTTTGCTCCTTTAACTTGCTTTAACCTTCTTAAGGCAAGAAAACTGTAAACATGTGCTTGTGTTTGTCTTTCATGCTTAAAACCAACCAACTACTCTTGGTTAGCTTTCACATCCCTTACTTTCACCTCAAAACCCAGACTTGAATAAAAGCCTGAGTTTAACTCAGTCTCAACTTAAGTTGAGATTGTTTGACTTGCACCCCAAAAAGGTACTTGTTAGGTTTTGTGGCTTGGTTCTTCTTTATTTTTTTCTTAGTTTAAATCTTTGGTCCTGTGATTCCTTTTGGCTTTATTCTTCACCAGTTAGGAAGTTTTTATAGTAGCACACACAATTTAATTGTTGATAGCTTTAATCCTCCCTCTAGTGCAGAGCATTTCCCAGACTATGAGATTGCCTTCTTAACCAAATCATCTGTCATTAAGACTGGTCTCTATTTTATTTTCTTAGGGTTAATAAATTGTCTTAGTCCTTATTTTACCTCGTATAAGCTCTTAGGAGCCTTAGTTCAGTTGCTATTGCAGACCTTGTCCACCTTTTTGTATTTGACTAATATAAATATCACTGGGTTAAAAGCTTTAGTTTATAATCATCTTCCCTAAACCATGAGACCTTACATCAGAGATCAAGCTGGCAATGAGTTCTGTTGAGTATTTGTCTAATTTCTGCACCTCAATTATGTTGGGGTTGTAAGCCATTATCTTCATGTACGTCAGCTGAATACCTAGGCTGGCAGGGTTGAGAAGTACGTGGGTGTTAGGTCTTTGGTCTCAGATGTGAAGGGAATCAAGTCTGCTATTCTTCTTAGTGTGCCAGGTACTATGTTGACTTTCCCAGGTTTATAGTCAATTTTCAGAGTGCAGTTGGCCAGTTCTAGGGCCCATCTGGCCTGTCTCTGGTTCAGCTTTCTGGGTTTAAAGAATTAAATCAAGTTCTTGTGGCCAGTTAGGACTTTTACTGGGAATTCAACATCACATAGGTACTGGCGCCAATGTTTCAGGGTCTTCATTATTGCGAGCATCTCCTTATTGTAGATTGGGTAGTTTCCTTTGGCTGGCAGCATTTTTTTGGAGTAATATGCTACAGGATATAGCATACTATTCCCTCCTTTCTGAAGAAGGACCCCACCCACTGCAAAGTCAGACACGTCAGTTTCCAGTACAAATGATTTGGATGGATCCAGCATGGCCAGGACAGGGGCAGAGGTGAAGGCAAGCTTCAAGGCTTCAAATGCAGTGGTAAATTCTGGGGTCCAGACAAAAAGGACCTTGTCAGAGCAAAGACAGGCCAGGGGTAGCGTAATTTGAGAGAAACTTTGGATGAAATCCCTGCAATAATTTGCCAGGTCCAAAAAACTTCTCACATCCTTTCTGCATTTGGGCACCAGCCAGGCAGTTACTGCTTCTACTTTGTCCTGTGCCATGGCAAACCCACCGGTTTTAACTACATATCCTAGGAATTTGACCTCAGACTGAAAGAATTCACATTTTTTCAGCTTGGCGTGTAAGTTGGCCTGGGAGAGTTTCTCCAGTATAAGGTCAAGGTGTTGGAGGTGTTCAGTGTATGACTTGCTGTATATGAGGATGTTGTCCAAATATGCAACACAAAATTGGTCAAGGTACTTGCCTAGGACAGTGTTGATCATCCTTTGGAAGGTGCTGGGGGTGTTGCACAGGCTAAATGGCATTACTAGGTATTCATATAACCCATATCTGGTTTTTAAGGCTGTCTTGTATTTGTCTCTGTCTTTAATGTGGATCTGGTTGAAGGCGTCTCTTAGGTCAATCTTTGAATACACCTGGGCTCTGGTCAGTACATTGCAGAGGTCATCAGCGTTGGGGATGGGATAGCAGTTCTTCACCATAATATTGTTCATTTTCTGATAGTTTACACATGGGCACATTCCACCATCATTTTTTTCCTACAAACAGCATGGATGACAAGCAAGGGGCCTTTGACACTCTGATAAACCCCTTTTTGGTCATGCCCTCTAGGTAAGTCTTCAAGGCTACCTGTTTGCGGTGATTACAGCTGTAGATGGGGCTGTGGTGTGGTTGGGTTCCTGGTAACAAGTCTATTGCGTGGTCATAGATTGAATGGCTGGGTAGTTTTGTGGCTGCTTCTTTGCTAAACACATGGTCCCATTTCTGTAGGGGGTAGGTAGTATCCCAATGCTAGGCTCTATCTTTATGGTTAAGAGTTTGTTGGGCAGCGTTCTGCCAGGGCTCATACAGAAGGGAACAGTGTCACAAGATTCAGGTTGTTCCAAAGTAGCAGTCTGTTCACAATAGTTCAGGATTGGGCTGTGTTTTTCAGACCAGGAGTCGCCCAGTATTAGGGGGTGGGGTAAACCAGGCAAGAGGATCAAGGGGGTTGGGTACAGGTTCTGTCCAATTGTCAAGGGAAGTTCTTTTCACATTGGTATCCTGTGTCCAGAGAAATGTTTCCCATGATTATTTGTAGGCTGTGTTCTGAGGCTGTCAGGCCTAGTTCCTTGGCCAGGCTGTTGTCAATGAAGCTTTCATCAGCTCCTGTATCAATGAAGGCTTCAATCTGGCGCTTAATTCCCAATAGTTCCATAGTCACTTGGATGAATTTGTAAGGTTGCGCAGAGGTGTTTATTTGTGCCAAGGATACAGGAGAGGGATTCTTTTTGGGGCAAGCTCTGGTGAGATTCCCTGCCTCATGGCAGTAGAAAGACAACCCATCTTGATAGTGGTGTTGTAGTTCTTTGGGGGACATTCCTGGTTGACTTGGCGTTGTAGTTCTGCTAACAAAGGTAGGGTATGGGTTTGGACCTTCTTGGTTTAAGCTCAGTCCTTTACATAGGGGCAATAGTTCCTCCAGGCTCAGTGTGGGCAGATGGTGTTTCAACAGGTCTTTCATGGCTAAATTAACTCCTTTTCTGAAGATAATGGTGGCTAATTCATCCTCAAGTTGGGTGAAAGTCTTCAGTTTAAGGAACTCATCCACATAAACTTGGATGGGGCGGTTCCCTTGTCGGATCTCCAACAGAGAGTTCAGCGCATAGTATCTGGTGTCTTGGTTGTCTCCAGTGGCCATCAGTTCACTTTCAAATTGGGAGTAATCAAGGCAAAATTCAATGTTTTTCAGTGGTGGCTTTTCTGAAAAAATCCAGCGCATCTCCTGACAGCATGGCGGTCACCCCCAGGACTTTCTCAGTGTCACTGGGGTATGCATTGGCGTTGGCTTGGAAGTAGAGATGGAGACAGAGGACAGGCATGGCTCAGAAAGCTTCTTCTAAGGTGAGTTTGCCCATCTGGGGCATGTCCACCTTGGTCGTGGTATGGTTCATTATCACATTTTGTACTTGTGACATGGCTGTGTTCTGGGGTTCTTCCCCAAATGCGGGGTCTCTCAATTCTTGGGTGGGTTAGTTCTTCATCCATGAGAGTATCAGGGAGGTAATTGCCTTATGGGTGTAATAAGTGATTATCAAAAAAGAGCATACAAGTTGCCCCAAGTGTTAACAACATCTTGGGGCCCAGGTTACCATGTTTGTAAAAGATTGTCATAATGTCAGGAAGCCAGGCATAGGTAGAGGCATTGGTTGACTTGGGACAGAATACAGCCAGGCCAGAGAGTAATGCCCACCATAGGATGGGTGCTAACTTGATAATATAGGATACAGATTGCCCAAGCAAAGACCAGGGCCCTGAGTTGGGCACCATAGTGTCTACCATTCCTGTCAGAGTAATTTAGAGTACTTCAAACAGTTGGGTGGACATAGTCTTGGCTACAGCAGGGGTCTCCATTGGGCAGTCGGGTTGCAGGGTTAAGGGTAAAGTCATGGGAACAAAGTAGGCAGGCAGATAATTGTACTTGTCTTTGAACAATAAGGACGGTACCTCAATCCTCTTTCCTTCACGTCATATGTATTCAGTTTCTCTAGTCCTTGCCAAGGGATTAGCAATGAGGATGGTCTACAAGTTGTACTCTGTATAGGCAGGGTTGGGCAGGTATTTGGTAAAATGTACAGGTCCAAAGGGGGCTCCTGGGGGACGGTATGGTGCCTGGGAAGGGTTGGCAGGTTGGTCTCCAGAGGGGGCTGGTTGCCTGATGGTCTATTTGGCCAGAGTTAAGATGGAAGATCACTAAGACTAGATAAGGTAAGATTTCTTTGAAACAAAGGTTCATAAAACTTTATTATCAAAAATGACAATATGGTCATCACCATACTGCCAGGGCTTTTATACCATGGGTTTTTGCTTCTTTGATTTTTGCAGGGTTCAGGTTTGCAGACAAGGCACTGGCAGGGCATGGATCTTGGATTAGAGTCTTGAGGGCGGCTGATCCAGGTTATGCCTGCTCTGGTGAATAGAAGTGGCAATGCTTTGTTCCACTGCTACTGTTCACCACAACACCTGAGTAGTTCAATTGTACTACCCATTATGGACAGGAGACTGGCAGCTTCTGGTGGTCATTGGCAGAGTTAGCAGTAGGTTTTGTTTTAACCTCCTTAAGGTAAGCTACAACCTCTGCATAGGTCTGGATCTTTGGTGGCGCAAGGTTGGCAGCAATCTGGTGACCATTTGGGGAATTGTCCTTGGGAGACTGGCGGGTCTTGGAGTAACTTGTCAACTTGGTTTTGCAATTTAACAAGTTGGCGGGTTTCTGTCCACTTTGTGTGACTTGAGTAGTCTTTGGAGGTTTGGGGTTCAATTCCAGGGTCTCTAATGTAGATTTTGAACCTCTAGTATTAACACTTGGCATTGGGGTTTCTGTTCCTCTTGGTTGGGGTCATCTATCTCTGGTGGTCCAGGGTTTGACCCAACTGGCAGTTGGGCGGTTTCCTGTCCACTCTGGTCAACATAAGGCTTTCCCTGAGACCCGGATTTTGATTCCCAGGTTTTCAATACAAGTATTGAAATGTCATTCATGACATTGTCCTTCTTTGTAGCCTCTCCAGCCGGTAGGGAGTACCATTGCTTGGGTCTTTTTCTTAGGAGGAATTTTTCCTTTGAGTTGGTTAGGTATGGATAACCTACCTGTGCTACCACTATTGTGTATATACTTCTGGGAAGTATAATAAACGAGATAAAGGGGAAGATTAAGAAGAGAATGATACTTTATTGGATATGAATATAGGATGATATATAGTATCATGGAAAGCCATATACTGTCCATGTACGTCATGGAGGTCATGGGGCTTATCTGAGTAATGTTCCTCTTTAGTCACGAGACTTATTCAAGTTGTGTTCCTTTTAGGATCCGGATTGTTTGATCCCCGCAATAGATGGGTGAATGATAGGAGTGCCACTGAGTTAATAATTAGCCGGTGAGCTGTATGGTGGGCCATTTGGTGAACTACTTGGGGTGTTAATTCCCTGAGAGGGAGTAATCAAAGATGTTGCGATACTTGGTTTGACCTGAGCGACAGTTCCCTGGCTGGGAATCTGCTGCAGGTTGGGGGGTGAACAGTCACTGCGGTCAGTATTTGGGTTTTAATCGGCGGGAACTTTTCGATCAAGGTTTTCATCGCCAAGGTTTCGTATCAAAGATCCATATTTATGTGCATCGGTTAACTTTTATCCCGCCTAGACGGTATATTCGGGTGATAATCGCTGATAGAGTCTGAGAGGGTAGACTTGGACATGGTTTCCATAGATATTAAGTCGAAAGGTTTGATTTGGATGGGTGGATGGTAAGGTTTGTTAGTGGCGAATGAAATTCAATAAAGTGTCAAAAGTTTATTGGCGGGAGGATATTTTCTGGATTTAGTTGATTGGCGGAAGTTAAATAGCGGCGGGATCGAGAATAACCTCACCACGGTGATAGATTTTAACCGGGCATATCAGCTGATTAATAAAGCGTGGATGGAGTTCAGCTTAACGGTCAGCGACAAAGCTTATCCGCCAGGCTCGGTGGGATCGGGGGAGTTAAGGCTACGATCGGAAACCTGGTACCTCAAAGGCCGGCTCTGGTTGAGTGAAAGCGGAGGCGGGTTATTTACGGATCAGCGTAGGTTTTGGAATATAAAAGTTCATTTTCTTCTGTGGCGCTGGTTTCCTGAGGGCTCGGAGTGGCGTAAAAGGTATCTGGGAGGGTAAATGTTTAAGTATTGGCGCTGGACTCCCCCTGCCTTGAGATGAAAGTTCTGAAGCGGCCGAGTTCTAGATTTCGCTACAGGGCTAATAGTTGGGTTTTGGTTTGGGATTTATTAGAGTTATGCTTTACCAGTTTGGATGTGATTGGGTATTTGATTGGATATAGAAGCTAGCTAGGTTCGATTGAGAAAGGTGGGGCTGTTAATAAAAGAAAAATTGAATGGTTTCTTAAAAGGTGTTGGGCTGAGAGTGAATTTAATAAATTTGGAATGGTAATTTATTAAAGGGTTTAGATATTTGGATAAAAGATTTCCGAATGGTAATTTATTTAGGTGGGTTTAAATTTAGATTGGATTGAAATATTTAGTGGTACGCAAAAAGCTGCAGGGGTTTATAATATAATTGTATGAAGAAAGGTCAAAGACTAGCGGAATAAAATATATGAGAATTTGATATGCTTGATCAAAAAGATGTAAGGTTACTTTTATTGGTGGGATTTGGCGCCAATAAGTCATGGAAGAATAATAGGGTTTAGCTGTCGTTGAAATGCTTTGTTGGGAACCATGGATTCTGGACGGCTTCGGTTGAAAATGAAATTGAAATTAAAGGATGAAGGGTGGAAATGTTGTGTTTACTTGGAGAGGCAATAAAAGAGAAGATGGGTGTGGGGAAGAGGCAATATGAATCTCATAAGTAAGCTCACAAGCAAGACAAAGCCTTCAAAGAAGAATGGGGCAGAGTTCCTTGGAGGAATTGAAGTTTTGAGAGATGATGGGAAGAAAATCAAGCTGAATTCGCTGTGGCGGCGTCAGCCAGTGGTTCTCAAGGTGCTAAGGCGCCTGGGGTGTCCCCTGTGCCGGTACGAGACGCGGATGCTATCGGAGCTGAAGCCCATGTTTGATGATATAGGAGTAAGGCTCGTGTCTATTACGTTTGATCATGTCAACTTGGAAGATTTTCTACGCGGTGGCTTCTGGGGATGGGAGATTTATGTGGACAAGGACTACTCGGTCTACAAAGCCCTTGGCTTGAGCAGAACTTCGCTCGTGCGAAGCATAATGGACATGATGAGTCCCTCGGGACTTGCTGCTATCATGACTTCGCGCGACATCCCTGGTAACTTCTCGGGGGACGGCATGCAGCTTGGGGCAACGCTTGTTGTGAATCCTGGGGGCACCATCCCATTCCTTTTCAATCAAAAATCTGCTGCTGCCTTCCCCTCCATCAAAGAGCTCGTAGAAGTAGTTGGCGGTGATCCCGATATGATTGAGGAAACCTTCCCGCCTGAATGTCTTGTTAATCTTGCCTAATGCAATTGAAGTGCCGCCGCTAACTGCACAAGACAGCATATCAATGCAAGCCTGATTTAATAATTCCTATCCACATTTTCCAAAAGAAAACCAAGAAATAACCAAGTCTCATATGCAGGCTAACAGGTCTATAATTTCCCATTGCAGGATACAATGTATAGTCCATTTCTCAATAAACGACTCGTTCCCAATCTGATTTCCCAACTTTTTATATCGGGTTTATGCATAAACCCCCTGATCAGGAACTTTATTTTCACTCTTTAAAACCTAGTATAAAACTCAATTTTAAAAGGGTGTCGCAGCCCCCAAAGTATCGATCCACCTACTTGCGGATCCCTTCCCACCTGCAACGGGTATACTGTAAACCAAGATGATTAATCCTGGTAATTTGGTTTAGATAGCAAAGCACTTGAAAGAGTAGTTTTTAGGAAAAGGTTTATTGATATTTGAATATTTGATAAAACTTGGCTTACATAGTTGTTGAAAATTGGCGTATGCCGGCAGATTCAACAGAAGAATTAAGAGGCAGGGGCACACACTCACTATGTGTCTTCAAATGTGAAGATTCTGAAGACATTGACCAATTTGGATTGTAAGAAATAATTTTATTGGGTCCTATACAAGTAGGTAAAATTCTGCCCCTTGGCGTTTACTGCCAACACCTTATATAGGGGTATTCTCATATTACTAATCACCAGTCGCTGGCAATGTCTTCTAGGACATTCCAGCACACTGTAGAGTCTTGGTTGGGTTGGCAGAAAAAGGGACAACCTTCTATTTTAGGGTGCAACCCCGCAATGCCTAGCACAAGGACACCCTCTGCTAGCACTGTCGTGTTCTGAGGCGCAGCACAGACACATAACAGGAAATCCTAACCTTAGGATTAGATTTGTACTAAGTCTTGGTTAGATGACAGGGAAGGCTATGTGTTTACCTTGCAGCCCTGGAAGATTAATCTCTACTAGTTGTGGCTAGAGAGAGGTGCGGAAGTACAGAAGACACAAAGATAAAAATGTGAATAGAACTTAATTTTTATTGGTGAATATGAAATGTAATATATAGTGATTAGGAATACCACAAAACACTACCAGTATGATAGGATCACTCACCACCAGCATGAGTGGGGCAAGTGAGATGCGCAGGATCAAGAAGCCAAACAATTATATTTCCTGATTCAGTCATCAACTCATTTTGAGAGGTGAAAGCAAAAGCAAGAGATTTGTCTTTGAAATGGCCCACCAAAGGCAAAATTGATACATGGTGAATAGCGGTATTCATGACATTGCCCTCCCCTAGATTGGCCTTAGGGGGATGGTACTTGCAGAGGAACTTGGCATGCACTTGAGCTAAAGGACAACTACTGGAGAGGAGCTTCACAGTGTATTCAGACCCTTGTTTGAAGGTCACTTACAGAGGGCTGATCCACAGTGTGTCCAGCTTATGCGTGCACCCACCTACTCTATGTTGGTAGTAAAGAACATGGTTGCCAACATCAAATTCAGGCAAAGGAGAGCGTCCAGCATTATTGAGAGAAACTTCAAGCATCTTAGTCGTGTATACAGAAGTGTAGACAGTGGCCTGTATATCAATGATGCGGTTGACTAGATCCTTGATGTGGTTGTCAGGATTCATGGCCTTATCAGAGGAAAGCAGGGGGCCCCCAAGAGCAATGGGGTAGTAGCCTCTTGCCCATAAAGAATAGCAAAGGGGGAGTACCCAGTGACACAATGTTTGCTAAGGCTATATGTAAATAGAGCAGCAGGTAAGTATAGGTCCCAATTAGCAGCGTCAGAGTAGGTGAGCTTTCTCATGATGGAGACCAGAGTTTAATTTGCACACTCATTGGCCCCATTGGTAGAAGGGTTGTAGGGGGCAGAGAAAGACTGGTGGGACCCCAAAGCTTCAACAACAGAGGTTACCAGCTTGGCATTGAAGTTGGCCCCATTGTCTGAGAGCAACACTTGAGGACAACCATGGCGGTAGAAAACATCTTGTAACAGGAAGGCAGCAGTTGTCTTAGCCGTGATGTCCTTTGTAGGGCAAGCCTCTACCCACTTGCTGAAGTGATCAACAGCAATCAGGATAAAGCAACATCCAGAACGTGAGCAGGGGAGAGGACCTACTGCGTCAATACTGACAGTATGAAAAGCATGAAGATGGGGGACTAATTTTAATTCATGGGCAGCAGCTCAAGGTCTCTGCAGCTGGAAGTTGTGGCAACTAGCTATGACGTCTGGGATCAGCAGGCAAAGGTTTTCCCAGAAGTAATTCTTCTGAAGCCAGTCAAAAGTCTTAGTGATGCCTCCATTCCCAGTCTCTTTATGAGCTTGTGACACCAACGAGAGGCAAAGACTGGGCTGTACATAGGGCAGATACTGATCTTGTACCTTTTTGAAGAGTTGATTGTTGCAAATGAGGGTATCTTTGGATAGCTTGGACAAAGCCAGTTGGACCTCTTCTGTTTCACTTTCCCAAGAAGAAGGATATCCAATTATTTCATACAACTGGTCAGCCTCTGCAGGATGTAAAGCAAGAATGGGCATTCTGGATAGCCCATCAGCGTTTTGATTTTTATCCCAGGGCAATGAAGCACAGTGAAGTTGTAACCTTGCAGACGTAAGGCCCATCTAGCTAAGCGCCCTTCTGGCTCCTTAAGTTATTGTAACCATTTAAGCAAAGCGTGGTCAGTGACAGCTGTGAAATGGGTGCCATACACGTAGTGGAGGAACTGTTTGACTGCATGCAACATGGCAAGATACTCCTTCTCTGTGATACTATAATTTTTCTTGTGTTTGTTTAGCACACAGAAAGTGTAAGCCACAGGATGGTCTACATCCTTGTTGTCTAGTTGGGCCAGAATAGCTCTAATAGCAAGATTGCTAGCATCACTGTATAGAATGAACTCCTTATCATAGTCAGGATACACTAGGATTGGTGCCTCTTTTTGTTTGCTTAAGGGTCTCAAAGGCTTGCTGTTGACTGGCGCCCCATTCAAAAGGAACATTACATAACAGTTGGACTAGAGGTTCACTAGTATTGGCAAAGTCAGGGATAAACTGTCTGTAGTAGCCCAGCATCCCTAGAAAGACTTGTACCTCTCACAGGTTGGTGGGCGGAAGCATTTTGTCAATGGCCTCAACCTTCTTAGTCATTGGGCAAATCCCTGTCTGGGTTACTTCATAGCCCAAGAATTCAAGACACTCTTTGAAGAAGGCGCACTTGGAAGGTTTTAGTTTAAGGCCAGCTTCCCAAATCTTTAGGAACACCTCTTTGAGATGAGCCATGTGATTGGTGAAGGTAGCGCTGAAAACTGTTATATCATCCAAGTATACTGGGACGCACAACAACTTCAAGTCACAGAGGATGGAGTCCATGGCCCTTTGGAAGGTGGCTGGGGCGTTGCAGAGTCCCTGCGGCATGCAAGTAGGCTCAAAAAGTCCTTCAGATGTAATGAGCGCAGCCTTTTGGCAATCCTTGGGCAACAGGTCAACTTGCCAGTATCCAGGTGCCAGGTCCATTGTAGAGAAGAACTTAGAGCCTCCAAGACGTCAGAGAGCATCATCAATATGCGGCAAGGGATATGAGTCCTTCTTGGTCAAAGAGTTCAATTGGCGGTAGTCTATCACAATACAACAACCTCCATCTTTCTTCTTTAATATGAGTAGCAGGGATGCCCAAGGACTTTGGGAAGGTGCCAGCAGCCCGGCATTCAACAGTTGTTTGAGATCTTTAGATACCTGGGCATCCTCTACACGGCTGCAGTGTATGGTTTAGCATGGAAGGGAGGAGCGTTACCAGTGTCAATCTGATGGATAATGCCTTTGGCTAACCCATAGTTGGTACTGTCCTTTGCAAAGATGTCGGAAAATTGGTCTAGCAAGTCTAGCATCTCTTTCTGTTGAACTGGGGACAGCTGTAGATAGTCTTGCACAGTGAACAAGGATAGAACTTGGAGTTCATCTTCAGGTAGGTTAAAATCTTGAAACGTGCCAAAGGGATGAAGAGACAGGACATCAGGAGCACTCAACAACTTACCATATCCAATGACCTGCCCCCTAGACACAGTCATGGGGAGTGCAGTCAGGTTGGCTATCAACAATTGAACAGGATCCTTATGGGAGACATTAGGATTCCAGGACAGAGATAAGGTTTGTTGCGCCCTAGCAAGGAAGGAGAGTACAACTCCAAGAAAGTTTGCTCAGGTAATTCATAGGATATCTGGGAGTCTAGGATGACCTGGGAGCCTGGGGGGATGATGACAGCAGACGTGGCCAAGAGAGGGATCCACTCAGACACAGGGCAAGCCATGGGAGGACACTTCATATTTGAAGAGTGGGTGTGATATTTGAGGTTGAAAACCCCAGTGGGATATTCCAAGGCACATGTCTTGAGACGCTTCCCGGGAGCTTTAACCAGCTCTTAAAAGATCAGAGGGACTTTGTATCCCAGAATAGAGAGGTAACCATCTTTTAAGTTGATTATCCCATTATATTCCCTAAGGAACTGAGTGCCAACTAAGAGATTGTAACTCTTGTTTTCCAAGACAACTGCTAGCGCAGCTAGGAGAAGCTTGCCAAACTGCATGGGTAGAGCAGAGTACGCCCCTATGGCACGGGTCATAGACAGCCCAGCTGTGCCATACAACTGATGATAATTAAGGTCAGAGGCAAGTTTAAGTTTCTTCACAAGCTTGGAGGAGACAACATTGACTGGTGAGCCAGTGTCTAGAACGGCCTTGATCTTCACTTTTTGAATGGATATCTCTACTTGAGTGGTAGTGCAACCAAAGGGTGGAAGGACAGCCAAGATATCTTGAGCGTCTGCTAGTTCCTTATCCCACTTCTCAATCATGAATCTTAATCCTGGGAACTCCTTACAAACAGTTTAGAGAGGGAGCAAAACAGATACATTCTTGAAGACAGCTTCAGCAACCTTGGCAGCTTCTTCTGATGACTCCACTAGCACAGGGGACCTCTTAGTTTGAGTAAGGTAAGGGCAAGAGACAACTTCTTTGGCTTCAGGCAAAGGCTTATCGGTAGTTGTAGTCTTTCCTGATCATAATTTATAGGGGACTGTAATAGTTTCAGGAACAGCCAGGACAGAGTACCCATAGGCGTTGGGATTGTCTATATCTGAATTGTCCATGTCAGAGTCATCAGATATGTCATGGAATAACAACAGGATGGGAGGAGACTCAGAGTCAGCAGGCTCAGAGTTAGTTATGGAGGGAGGGATTGAAAGAGACTGGGAAGAATTGTCAACCAAGAGCGTCTCTGCCTCTAGGTTGACTGCTCTTTTCCCACCTGCTCTTTTGGATCAGCTCCTTCAACCCGTAGGTTGGTGCAGACTCAAGAATGGTGACCTATCTGACCACAGTTGTGGCAACCTTGGCATCAAAGAGGATTTTGTAAGTTCATGGTAAGAATGCGAGGACCACAGGAAGACAAACCAGAGTTAGAAGTAGCTCAACCTTTCCAAACAACTGCTCCAGAATGGGTAAGGTGCATGTCCTGCAACAGCGTCTTTATGCTCTTCATGGAGGAAAGCATAGCTTTATGGGCTTTTAAGTGAAGGCACAGAAGCTGGTTAACCTTGAGAGCTTGAGCGCAAGCCATGTAAGCTTCATGGGCTGCCATTTGTCTGCTTGCTATCAGCTGCTGTCCTTCCATGTAGAATCTGTCAGCAAACTCAGCTAGTGTCTCTTTAGGCTTGAAAGCAATATGCATAAAAACGTCCTTTTTTACTTCCAGGCTAAGGTCACCACCAAACTTTTCAATCAGAAGCTGCTTCATATCTTCTCACATTTCAATGATGGGAAGTTCAGGCACCACCTCCTCCTGGCAAGTTGGATGTAAACAGGTCAGAATATATTATTTCTTAACTTTGTCTGATGCTTGTCTTATGGCCATTTCATAGATAGTTAGGAAAGCTGCAATGGTCGAGGTTCTGGGGTCAAAGACTTGCTTAAAGGTAGGCTTGAAGTGTGCTTTGGGAGTTGGACCACCATTGTTGCTATCAAGTACATTTATACACAGGGAAAACTCTGCCTTGGATTCAGAGGGGTGCTATCTAGCCCATAGCTGACAAACACTCTCTTCAAGGGTAGTCAGGGTCTCAACAGTGCGGGCACCCGTATTAACAGCTTGAGTGGTCTGTTGTGCAGTAGCATCTAAGCGTTGACCTTGGGTGGTCACTATTGTGGAGAGCTCAGCCAGTTGAGAAGTAAGGGATGGCCCCACTGAGAGGCAAGGGGCAAACCTATATTTCACAGAGTCAATCAAGTCATTCATCTCTTGTACGTCTCTATCCAGTTCAATATGGTCCCACTTCAATTGATCCACCTTGTTAGCTAGGGCAATTAGTTCCCTAT
Source organism: Entomophthora muscae (assembly GCA_014839935.2). NCBI lineage: Eukaryota > Fungi > Entomophthoromycota > Entomophthoromycetes > Entomophthorales > Entomophthoraceae > Entomophthora > Entomophthora muscae. Next base: position 38,790 of record QTSX02000266.1, on the reverse strand, counting down.
CACATTGGGTTCAAGGGGCTCCTGGTAAGCCAGGGTAGCAACCATCTTTGTCAATAACCCAAACTGGACTAGCAGCAGTTGCCATCATTTCACGTAGGGCGGCAAGTTCCTGCTGTAGCTCCACAACTTGAGAAGTCAACTCAAGCACCTGGGGGTCAGGTTGAGGAGCCTTAGCAGGACGTCCTTGACTGTGAGTAGTTGTACATAGCTCTCACATAGCGTCCCATATTTTCTGCTCTCAATCCCCCAAATCATCAGAAGGGGGAGAGGGCAGAACATCTGGCTTGGGCGTAGCTAATTCATTCACTTGACTCTGGAGTTTGGCTATAGCAGCAGCGGTGGCAGCTCTTTCTTGATCAAATACTGCACTGAGTTCTTCAAGGCTGTTAGAAGCAAAGTCCACTACCTGCTGTAGTTGCTTGAATGAATAAGTGCTGAATGCATTGAGCTGTTGCACAAGTTGTTCAAAGTCGGTGACAAGCGTTTAAAGTGGAATCTACTTGAGTTTGTCAGGGTTGTTCTAGCTGGTGAAACTTGTGTAGACGCTATCTCATGTATTCAGGGATGGACTGGCGCATTTGTTCAATAGAATTAACCAAACAGGTCTGGGAGGTAACAGAGCTGCGCTGATTATCAGATACCAAGGAAAACAGGGAATATATCCACTGTTGGTAGGCAGCAAACTGATCCCAATTATGAGTAACCGCTTCTTGTAGAGACAAGATTTCTTGGACGTGGAGCCCCAACACCATTTAATGGTGGGCCAAGGCAGGATGCACAAAGAACAATAGTAAGTGCTCAGCAGAGCCAGCTACTGAGAGGAGATGTTGTGGAATTTGAGGAGCCACAATCAATTAATAGTATTCCACTTGACTGAACTGCAGCTGAAGGCAAGGGATGGCTCCTTTACGGGCTATCCCAAGGGCTACTGCCATGACTTGTTCTAAGTCAGGGGTACCCATGGGGTAAGCAACTAGGCAGGGACCATTCCCAAGGTTTAGTATAGTGGGGGTAATAGGTGGGCCGACAATATCTTCCTTAATAGGAGGACTAGTAATTTCAGGTGAAGTTGGCTCTTGTATAGGCAGAGTCAAAGGACCTGAAAACATGGATGCAAAAGGGATAACCAAGGGGCTTACAGCCCCTGTAGTGAGCACCATTTTTGTTGTGTTCTGAGGCGCAGCACAGACACACAACGGGAAATCCTAACCTTAGGATTAGATTTGTACTAAGTCTCAGTTAGATGACAGGGAAGGCTATGCGTTTACCTTGCAGCCCTGGAAGATTAATCTCTACTAGTTGTGGCTAGAGAGATGTGCGGAAGTACAGAAGACACAAAGACAAAAATGTGAATAGAACTTAATTTTTATTGGTGAATATGAAATGGAATATATAGTGGTTAGTAGTACCACAAAACACTACCAGGACGGTAGGATCACTTGTCACTAGCATGAGTGGGGCAAGTGAGATGCACAGGATCAAGAAGCCAAACAATTTTATTTCCTGATTCAGTCATCAACTCATTTTGAGAGGCAAAAGCAAAAGCAAGATATTTGTCTTCAAAATGGCCCAATAAAGGCAAAATTGATACATGGTGAATAGCAGTATTCACAACAAGCACATTAATCAGTGATCCTTTTTAAGATATTCAATCACTTCCATATCTAGCTCTAACAAGGAGTCAAATAGGCCATTTGAATTGACCCTGGCGTCTTGGCGTTATTTTATCTCAAAGCTAGCGCCTTGGCGCTTTAGTGTTAATTATTGTGGCGCTCTGGCGCTTGCCAATTTTTGTACTGGCGTCCTGGCGCTTGATGTAAACTAGAGCAGCACTCTGGCGCCAAGAATAATTAATTCCAGCGCAGTGGCGCTTATTATTTAAGGCGGCGGCGTGGCGCAATATTCCTTGGCAACAATGTCATGGCCCACTAATCATGTATTTAGTTATATGGTAAGTTGACACTAATTTCCAAAAGGGTAATTGATTGGCCCTGGTTAATTGCCAATAGCTGCCTAATGAATTAAACTTTCCACAATCCCTGGTCAAAAATTCTTCACATATCCCCCCACTTGACCAGGGCTCCCCTTCATTCTTTTCCTTGTGAGCGCCCACAATAATAGCCAACCTTCCTTGCGCCAAGTCTACCAAGACCTCATGGCTGATATGACAGATGAAGATTGTAAAGCGTTTATGCAAATGCCGCACTCTTCTTGGGTCCGTTTCCTGAACCAGCTACCTCTTGTTAACAGTCATCAGTTACGGGCCCAGAACTGCAACACCAAAGTAGCGGGGTCAGAGCGTGGCACGGCCACACATGTTGAAGGGGAAGAGGAGGTTGACTCTTTTTTGGAGACTGAGGTGCCCTTAATCTGACTTCCTTGCCTTGGCTTTGAGGATCTACAAGATTGGTCTGACAATATCATCCTCAAAACTTCTTTCTCCCTGCTTGCAATGCCCTCTGTGTTACTTTGCACTTGTTGCAACTCCAAGGAGTTGCCCTGCACCTACCTTGCCATCATCAATTGATTTGGGGTAAGCCACCACAAAGAGACATTATACATGTATGTCCAGGCATTGTTTGCCAAAGATGACGCTGTGACGCCAATCCACTTGGGAGCTTGTTACCACAGTAGTTACAATGTGGAGTAACTAATTGGGGAGGTTGACCTAATTCTGCACGTCACAGCCAAAGATACCAGTGGATTTTCTTTGCAGCAAGTCTATACCATCACCCAGAGCAACCAATACGTTTGTGAGGTCGCTCACATCTGGGAATTAGAGCAGTCTGCCAATCCTGAGCTTTCCCAGTCTCTTGGGCTGGACCTTCAGGCTAACGCGCCCTGTTGCTTCTCCTTGGCCTTGCGTTTGTTTGTACAGGCGGTGAAGGATGACAACACACAGTTGTATCTTCCCTTGGCTGCGTCTGTTGCCCACTTAATGTAGTATCCTCCCAAGGCGTGTTCTTATGGCGCTGTGGGTTTTGCAGGGCATTGTCTTGAACACTTCTGTGGGCTAGTCTATCAGTCAAAGGTATCCTTGCCAGCATGCTACTCCTACATGTAGGATGTACTGCTCAACTGTCTTACTATAGGATCTGCCTTCTCTGCTTGTGGTGGGTGGGGACGTCTGGTTAACAAGAGTAATCTTTGTTTGCCTCTGTGCGGTTAGACCAGCATGTCCCGTAATTCTCAATTGGCTTGGTGCCAAATTTTGGTGGCTCTTGCCTTTGTCTGTAACTGAATTGATAATGATGAATACAAGTTGGTAGCTCCTCTGGTTCCTCTCTCAGCATCAAAGCGCCCTCATTCCACTTCCAGTTGTTGTTCCATCCCCCATCTTCCCGCGGACAGCGTCCCTTCCACAGATACCTCTAACAAGCCTCCAGGGGATTGGTCTCTTTCTTCTGGCTCTGGACGTTGTTCTCCTGAATAATCCAGAAGTAAAGAATTGCTTCCTTATTTTATCTTTGTAGTTATACTTTATTTTTTTGTTTTGTTTGTCTCAGTTCCTCTTTTTACTCCCCCATATACTTAGTTCTTTGTAGCTGTATCACTTTATTCTTTGGAAGAGGGATTCTTTACAAACTTCCTCAGGAACTTTGTGTGTACCCAGTTGATCATCTGTCTGTCCTTAACCTCTTTAATAGTATAGGCGTCTGTGGACGTCCAGGAGATGATTTCAAATGGGCCTATCCATAGGGTGGCCAGTTTATGCGCTCTGCTAAATCCATGTGTGTTATGGAAGAGCACCCAGTTGCCTACTTGGAAATCTTGGAGAGGGGCCCGTCAGACGTTATCTTTTTCCTAATTCTTTATCTTCTTGACCAATGCATTAGAATAGAATTCTGACTGTAATTGAATTAATGTGCAGGTAAGCCTTTGCTGGTACGCATGGGGTGACTAGTTGTCTTCTTCCCCAACACAGGAGTATAGAATGGGGGGGTAGCGTGGGGTGCCTGCCATATAAGAGTTGAAATGGCAATTTCCCTGTAGAGGAGTGAGTGGCAATATTGTAGGCAAAGATAGCTGGCAGCAGGAACGTGTTCCACTCAGCGGGGCGGCTAGCAGCCAATTTTATCAAGATGACTATTAAGGCCCCATTAAAGCTCTCTACCATTCCATTTGACTCAGGGTGGTAGGGTGTTTAAAATACTCCTTGGATTACCATAATTTAATTAAGCTTGGTCACCACGTGGGAAGTAAAATTGATGCCGTTGTCAGTGAGGATAGCTTGGGGGCAACCATGACGTAATATGATCTGTTCAAGTAGGACTTTTGCAGTAGTGTTAGCACCTAAGTTGCACACCACCTTTTCTTCTACCCATTTGGTCAAGTGGTCTATTGCAACAATGATGTACTTAGTGCAATAGTTGCTGACTGGCAAGGGTCCTACAACATTGATTGAGACGGTGTGCCAAGCAAAGTTAGGCCAAGCTAAGTGGTAGGATGTTGACTTTTTTAACAGGGTTTCCCCTTGGCATTCTTTACAGCAGCTCAGCGTTTCTTGTACGTCAAAGGAAATGGCTTCCCAAAAGTATGTGGTTTTTAGTGGTTTAAGTGTCTTCCGGAAGGCGCCATGCCCTATTGCCTTATGAGTACAAACTATTAGATCAGCCCATTCTGATGGTCTGGGCATTATTCTTATTCCTTCTAAAGTGTGTTTCAATATATGCCCATTCTTGATTTTGGTGTCTTCCAGCAGCCTATCTAAAGTGCACTGGACTTCTGCAGGCTTGTCCTGGTAGTTGCCTGCCAACAATTTATCATAAAGTAGGTCAGAGACATCAGCCAGGTGGGCTACTGTTGGTAGCTGAGATAGTCCATCCGCATTTTGATGTTTGACGCTTGCTCTGTGTGATATTTTAAAGTCGTAGGCCTGGAGCTTTAGCGCCCATTGTGCTAGATGCCCTTCAGGTTCTTTCAAGTTCTGGAGCCAGCGTAAAGATGCATGATCTATGATTACTTTGAAGTGGACGCCATGTAGATATACACAAAGTTGTTTGTATGCATATATCACCACCAAGCACTCCTGTTCAGTCACAGTATAGTTACGCTCATGGACGTTCAGAGTTCTTCTGCAGTAAGCTACAGGGTGTTCTTCACCATTGGAATCCACCTGGGAAAGCCCACCACTCACAGCAGTCAGTGAGGCATCTGTTTGAACAATGAATTCACGGCTGAAGTCTGGGTATTGCAAGATTAGTTTGTTCATGAGACTCAAGTGCAGGGTGTCAAAGGCTTGTTGACAGGCTGGGGTCCAGTCAAATTGCACATCACTCTTTAAAAAATGAAAGAGGTCCTCCCCCTTACTTGAGAAGTCTTTGAAAAAGCGCCAATAATAACCAATCATGCCCAGAAACACCAGAACATCTTGTTTTTTGGAAAGCACCTTCATTTTCTCTATGGCCTTGACTTTGGCTGGCTGAGGCTGTAATCCTTTGAAATCAACCACAAAGCCAAGGTATTTGAGCTGATCCTTAAAGAAGTTGTACTTCCCGGGTTTGACCTTAAGGTTAGCAGCCGCCAGGCACCAAAAAAATCTCCTCAAGGTGTTGAAGGTGATCAGAGAATGTCCGTGAAAAGACATTGATGTTGTCCAGATAGACTAAAACGCAGCTCAGCTTGAGGTCATGGAGCATATCATCCATGGCGCGTTGGAATGTGGCAGGTGCATTGCACAGTCCTTGTGGCATTCAGGTAGGTTGGAAGATACCTTGACTGGTGATGATGGCGCATTTTTCTTGCTCCTTGGGAGGCAATTCAATCTGCCAATATCCAGATATTAGATCCATTGCAGAGAAGAACTTAGTGCCTCCCAGGCAGTCAAGCTCATCATCAATACGTGGAAGAGGATAAGAGTCCTTCTTACTGATGTTATTAAGCTTGCAATAGTCAATGACAACACAGTTGCTCCCATCTTTCTTCTTGACTATGAGTACTGGGGACAACCACAGGCTCTTAGATGGGACAATTAGACCTAGTTGGACCAGCTTCTCAATTTCCTCATCTACCGCAGTGTCAGAAGCACAAGAACGTTGTATGGGGCAAAGACGTATAGGACATTCCTTGCCTGTATTGATGTGGTGGAGTGTATTACGTGCACACCCAAGATCAAAGTCATCCTTGGCAAATATTTCCTTGTATTTCTCAAACAGGGCAAGGGCTGCGTCCTGTTGGGCAACATTGAGTCCTTGCAGTTGCTCCCTTGGAATGATTGTGCATATGGCAGGCGGTATTACTTCTTCCAAAGGGAGGCCAAACTCATCCAAGGTGCCAAAATTGTGTATCTCTCTCACCTCTTCTACTGGTAATAGATGCAGTTATGCCACTACTTGATGGTGTTTTACCTCAACAGGAGAGTGATTGAAGTTGGCAAGTAATACCTTTATGGGCCCATGATTAGGTAGCATAATGCCAGGCGCAACCAGGAGTTCTAGCCTAGAGCAATTCCAGGGGTTTCTATTTCCCTGTACAGCCCTTGAGGGATTTGTAAATCTAATCTGATATCCATTAGCACCTGATGTCTAGCCGGGATAGTGTAAGAAGAGTTGGCGCGCAATGGCAGACCCTTATATTCCTCAACTTGAGTGGGAAGATGTTTAACCCGATGTCCCAACTTACAGTACTTGACTGGGACAACATTGTTGCAATATGTGAGGTTAACATATGGAGTGGTTTGGCTACCCATCTCTGGGTGTGTTTGGTTGTAATACAGCAGGATTGCCTGCCCCAATATTTCAAGGACATCATTCTCAAGGTCAGTCTTTACTCCATACTGTTGCATGAACAAGGTTCCAATCAGGATATCATAGTTCTCATTGGGTAGCACTATAGCTGGGGTAGAGACTGCCAGAGAGCCAAAGCTTAAAGGGAGCACGCTGTACGCTCCTTGGGCGGTGGTACAGTCTAGTCCAGCTGTACCATACTGTTTCTTGTGATCAATATCTGGGACAAGCCCCATTTGCTGTACTAACTTGGAGGAAACTATATTTATAGGGGCCCCAGTGTCAATGATAGCTCTCACTTTTAGTTTATTCACAAAAATATCAGCGTAAAAGAACTCAGAATAAGAAGAACCAATATTGTTTTTTAAGTGAATGTCTAAATTGTTGGCAGTGGAGAGGAATTTGACAATACTGTCACATAGTTCTGAGTGATGATCCTTCATTGTCTCCATGGGGATGGCCTCATTGACGCCCCTAAGAGGGGTGGCATCACCCAAGCATTGGGGTTCTGTATCAGGCGCGTCATCTAATAACTGGCAAGCATAAGACTTGGACACTTCCTTATTGGCCTCTTGAGAGGCCTGAACCTTGGAGCAGGTCTGTACCATGTGCACATTGTCAACAAGAACCTGATGGAGATGATTCCCCAAGAACCTGGTGTCAGGCGCAAAGAGTAGGCCAGGTGGAACATTCATGGATTGCATGGATGTAGATAGCTGCTCCTCTACTCCATGCTGACTTTTCCCTGCACTTCAGGTTCCAAGGGGAGCAGAGCGTGTATACCCATCTTTGAGTTGCAACTAGAGGCGTAATGGCCCTTCCAGTTGCAACAGTGACAGATTACCTTAGTGATATCAGGTTTTAATGGGGACTTGTTGTTGTTGGTGGGAGCCTGCAAGCGCCCTGGATAGTTGGAGATTAGGTGTGGCTTTGATTCAGTGTTGGGGGGTCCAAAGGTGTCACCACACTGGTGTAAGTAACATACCATGCTTTCTAAGGTGCAGTTGTCCTGGAAAGCCAGCATGAGAGTTTGGTAAAAGCTTTGTAGGGCTTTACTGCAGCACGTAAAGCTATATGGGCAGCATGCACTGTCAGGGACCCTGAGCCAATGAGGATCTGCACCTCAAGATAGAAACGGTCAGCAAAGTCAGCAATTTTCTCACCTTTTCTGAAGCTAATCATCAAAAACTCATTCTTCCTCTCAGTAACCTGAGCAATGCTACCAAATTTGTATAAGATCACATTTTTTTGCCGCTGCATACAACCAATTGTGTTTGGGCACATGCAGGATGATTAGATCAGTACTAGCTGCATCCAATTGATTGAGTAGTGTTTTGGCCTTGCCTTGGTTGTTGGACCTGTACATAGACATCTCAAAAAGACATATGAAGGTGTGTACATTGCCTTTAGGGCCAAACTTGGGTAAGTTCATTGGCTTGAATCATGTAGGGGTTTTGCTTGGGGACAACAGCAAGGGGGAGACTCTTTGTGGTGGCTTTGGTTGAAGAAGTTGGTACAAGAGCTCCTGGCTGGGCCAGTCTCTCTGGGGGCTTGTGGGGTATCAACAGGCGTGGGAGGGACAGCAAAGACTTGTGGGAGGCTTTGGCGGCCTGAATAGGATGAGGTAGCCCTGTTGTTGTATACTGAACTGGAGGTGGGCTGTAGTGTGGCGCTTTCTCCAGAAGGCATGGCAGAAAGTCCAGGTCCTCCCAAGTCTTGGCCAGTGCAGCAGCATCTGGTGTCCACCAACTCAGCCCAAGTATCTTCTATTTCTATTTCTGCACTTTGGAGGGAAGAACAAAGGTGCTCAATCAGCCTGGCACACTGGACCATTCCTTTGCAGAAGTCTTCTATGGCAGCACACTGGGAGGCAGAGCGCTCTTCATGTCCCCTCAGTTCAGCTTGTAATTCCTCAAGCTCAGCCTTGAGGGAGGCAATACTCTGCTCTCCTTTGTCACATACCTGCTTCCTTTCACAAAACATCTCATTATTTGTGGCCGCAATATCCTCTACTTGTTGCTGTACTTGGTTAAGTTCAGCGCGGCCATGACCCTCAGTGGTTGATTCCTTGGAAAATTGGGATGAAAATTCCTGGTGTAGCTGAGAGATCTCTTCTCAAATGGTTTCCTTGATATGGTTGTCATATTGTATGAAGTTGTCTTGAAGTGCCAGAGCCTTGGCCTTGGTGGCATTAGCAATATTTCTAGACTCCTCATTCTCCTGCCAGGCAAGGCGTTGTACCTCATTGATATTGTCTGTATTGTTGGCAACCTTCTTGTTCAGGTCACGCAGGCAACTACCTTGTTGCTCCAGGGATGCATCATGCTTAGCGAGAAGGTCATCTATGTTGCTCTTGGTTATGTGGGCCCCCGCTACTTATTGTTCAATGGCTATGGCGTGGCAGGTAACGTCCTGGGCCCAGGCGGGCCCCAACCCAAAACTCTTCAGAGTTGACTCTATTACATGGACCAAGCAACTATTTAACTGGTGGTTGAGGTCCTCTAGATGGCAGGCCAGAGTGGCTTGATTTTCCTTTTTGGCTTGAGTGTAAGCTTGGATTTCCTCAAACCCAGAGTCTAATTGTTGTACTAGCCAGTCCTGGTAATGATGTTGGCGCTCTGTATACGTAACCAAGTCTTGAAGCTCCAAGTGATGTTGGGCTTAAACTCCCAGTAGCTGATGTAACGTGGGATGAACAAATCCTTGCAGATAGTTGGTAGCCCTTTTGAGGGTGGGTAAATGTTTGAGGTTTCCTTCATGAGTTGCCAGATAACTATAAAATATAGCCATGAGGCGTTGAGCCTCAGGATGTTGATGGAAGAGGGACAACTGGGTATTGGCGGGCTCCTTGCTAAGCTGATACCTGAGGAAAAGTCCAGAGACCACCAATGCCAGGTCTTTGCAATTGACCAGGGTAAGGCGTGCCAGCGGTACCACAGGAACTTCAGTGTACTGGCAGGAAGGAAGTACAGGTAGGTCTTCTACGTTAATCACATCCTCTTGCTGACAGAAAAGCTGATCTCTCTTGACGTTGCTGGTTTCCATTACCAAGTAACGTTCCCCAAATCCAGTTAGGTCTTTGGGGATAGAAGGAGGCGCGTCAGAATTAGAGGACAAGGGTTGGTTAGAGTGTGTGGTGCTCCTGTAGTGAGCACCACTTGTTGAAAATTGGTGTACACTGGCAGATTCAACAGAAGAATTAAGAGGCAGGGGCACACACTCACTATGTGCTTTCAAATGTGAAGATTCTGAAGACATTGACCAATTTGGATTGTAGTAATTAATTTTATTGGGTCCTATACAAGTAGATAAAATTCCGCCCCTTGGCATTTATTGTCAACACCTTATATAGAGGTATTCTCATATTACTAATCACCAGTTTCTGGCAATATCTTCTAGGACATTATAGCACACTGTAGAGTCTTGGTTGGGTTGGCAGAAAAAGGTACAACCTTCTATTTTAGGGCGCAATCCTGCAATGCCTAGCACAAGGAAACCCTCTGCTAGCACATTAATCAGTGATCCTTTTTAAGATATACAATCACTTCTATATCTAGTTCTAACAAGGAGTTGAATAGGCCATTTGAATTAACCCTGGCGTCTTGGCGTTATTTTCTCTCAAAGCTGGTGCCTTGGCGCTTTAGTGTTAATTATTGCGGCGCTCTGATGCTTGCAATTAATTGTGTTGGCGCCTTGGCGCTTGATGTAAATTATTGCAGCGCTCTGGAGCTCACAAATAATTGTACTGGCGTCCCAGCTCTTGATGTAAACTAGAGCAGCACTTTGCGCCAAGAATAATTAATCCCGGTGCTGTGGTGCTTGTTATTTAAGGTGGCTGCAGCGTGGCGCAATATTCCTTGGCAACAATCTCATGGCCCACTAATCATGTATTTAATTATATGGTAAGTTGAAACTAATTTCCAAAAGGGTAATTGATTGGCCCTGGTTAATTGCCAATAGCTGTCTAATGAATTAAGCTTTCCATAATCCCTGGTCAACAATTCTTCACAATAGTGAAATAGGCTAATTGAGAAATATGCCATATCAGCATGGCAGGAAAGGGGTGAAGTTTGGGCTTTAACAGAGCCGCTAATTGCATTTGCATGTAAATAAGTCTGAAACTGATGGCACTGATGAGGAGCGCCTTTTGGGGAAGCTTCAAATATGGAAATGAGAGAGAAGAGAAGTATATTTTATTGAATAAAACTTTAGACTTATATAGCTTTAGCTGTGGCAGGGATTTTAGTTGGATCAACCCTAGGGGTTGGTCATGTACAGGATGGGTTTGAGTCACTGGATACTTGGACAGTCAGGAGATATTGCTTGGTTGCCATTTCCAGTATGTCAAACTGTATATTAAGAGGGCACTAAATTGGCTGATGACTGGATGTTAAGTGAGTTGGCGGTAGCCAGAATACTTATACATCCCAATCCTTGACACCCCCCTTAAGGAGTTACTCTGGTACATCAGGAGGGGGCTTTGTCTTGACAGCTGCCCCCTGATGTTCCTGGAGTTGTTTGCTAGTTGGTACCAGTTGGGTCAAGTGTTCTCCTTTGCTAAGGCAGAGGCAAGTTCTGTGGTATTTCTTTATAACGGAGTCTTTGGAACCTTGGAATTTCACTAGATAGGTGTTCCTGTCTGGTCTGTACTTGATGATTCTTCCTGGTCCCCTTTATACTGAGTCTAGCTTCTTTCTGTTTCCAGCCAGGACTCAGACTGGGGAGTTGATGGGGGTGGTTCCTCTTGTTGAAACAGCAGGCTCAACCCACCAGCAAAGATCCGAGTAAGCAGGTTTGTGACTTGCAATCCAATTACCTGGCCACTCAAAGCCAGACTCAGAAGTCAACTCAAATTTCTAAATCCAACAACACAAACAATTGCTGATACCCTACAGTGGATACATCATTTTGGCGCTTGACTCATTACCAGGATCAAGCTACCCCCTTTAAATCCCACTTTGTTCAACACTATCATGCTCCTGTTATACATGACTCAAATTAGCTATATAATCATTATCCCTCAATAAAGAATATTATTGGGTTTCTGAATATATTTCCCTTTGTAACTCTGCTAAAATAGCACAGTAACAACATTGGTAACACAGGTAGGTTCTCCATCCTACTGTATCTTTTACAATTCTGCTTGTTGCCCATACTTGCCACGGCCAACAAATCCTTGATAGAATCATGTCTGGCCTCCTGCTGGACTGGACTTCATACACCCCTGGTACCAAGATACCTGATGGTTTTGTTCTGTACCAGAACATGGTGATTCCACTACCTGCTTGCAACGCCATGTCTGCACAAGGGTTCTTCCAGAAGGCTTCCACCATCCCTGACCAACTGGCAAAAACACCATGCCTGCCTACGTAGCCCAAAGACTCCAAAACACTACCTTGGAACCTTTTTGCTGGGGTCAACAATGACAACACTGCCGCATGGATCCAGTCTGCTCAGAGCAAATTGGCCCAGATGGAATGCCCACAGCAATTTTGGATGGCAGAAATCTTCATCTGACTGACCCACAACACTGGCACCTGGTGCAACAAGTGCACAAAGAACATACCAAGAAGAACTGAGATACCTTCAAACAAGACTTCTTGGCAAGATTTGTGCTTAAGGACACTGCGCTCATGATCATACGTCAAGTAAAGAGCTTGACCCAGATGGGCACTGTGAAGGAACTCACCCACGCTTACAAGGAACTCCAACTGCGCGCACCCTCTGAAATGGCCTTTGACACCCCAGCCACACACCTCATGTACTATGCCACCCTCAAATTGCATGTAATGAGGCATGTGAACCTGGACCAGGTGACCAATCTACAGAGCCTGTATTGCAAGGCAGAGAAAGCAGAACAAACATCCAATACTCTTCACAAGGTGCAAACTGGAAAATGAGAGAGACCCAAGGACTCTCACACAGGCGGACTTTCCACTTGGCCACCCCCAGGAAACAACGGGAACAACACCAATCAGTAACCTGCAGGCTCAAATAGACATTGAAGTTGGAACAATAGCCAGTCAAATTGTACCTGTTTCTTTATCTATGTCACACAAGGCAATCAAGACAAGGGAAAAGCCTGGGAGAGCATTAAACAAGCCAAGCTCCCCCCCCCAAAAACTCCTGACTTTCCCAATAGTGAGTTACAACCCAAGGACGTGGACCAATGCCCAAGGATCCAAGTACCCTCAGAAGACCTAGTACTGTACATCATTGCCAGACATCCAAATAAACTGATATCCTATCCTTTCTGTTTTTGCAGTTAAACAGGCTCAGCATCCTGGACTTGGGTGCGGATCAAACCTTAGTCAACAGCAGCTTTGTGGACAAGTTTAAGCTAGCCACTAATCCTTTGAAGATTAAAAACATGGTCTTGGCTGATGAACACCACATTGCTGTAACAAGGAAACTGCCCTCTTCTCTGTCATGCTTGAGAACCTCTACTCCACTATCCAAGGTCCCGTCAATGACTTCCCTAAGTTTGACATTGTACTGGGGCTGGACTGGTTACGGAAAAACAACCCCCACGTGGACTGGGCAACCTCAGTGTTGACCATCAAGCGTGAAGGTGTCAACCACCAGATCTACCCTGCCTTCAGTGGATCAACTCCTACACAACAATGTATTTGTGCAAAGTACAGAGACCCTGGACAAAAAGGAAAATCTGAAGACAATTGACTGGGACTCCTGCCAGTACAAGATCATATACTTCAAAGATCACCAGGATACCTCCATGCCTCAGGATTACAAAATTGTGGCCTGCCATCCAGAAATCTTCAAGGAGGCTCTACCTGGGTTACCCTTGGAAAAGCACATCCAACATTACATTCAACTCAAAGGAGCTGTACCCAAAGCACAGCCTATTTACCAGCTGACCCTGAACAAGGATGACACTCTTTGTGCTTACTTCAAGGAAGCATTGGAGAAAGGACTTATCCGCCCTTCACAATATCCCTTTGGGGCTGCTGTATTCTTTGTGGCCAAGAAGGATGGTACTCTGCCTCTAGTCACAGACTACCAAGCCCTAAACAAAGTTACCATCAAGAATTGTTACCCACTATCACTTATTGACGGCCTTTTTGATGCCTTGGGTGGAGCCACAGTCTTCTCCAATATTGACCTAACTGCAGGCTACAATCAGATTTGTATTAAGGGGAAGACATTCCCAAAACAGCCTTCTGCACTAAATACAGCTCATAAAAGTGTGTGGTACTCAACTTTGGTATGAAAAACGCCCCCTCAACCTTTGTGAACTTCATGAACAAGATGTTTGCCCTGCACATAGGCAAGCACGCCTTAGTCTACCTAGACAGCATCATTGTCTATAGTCCCTTGGTAGAGCAGCACCACAAAGACCTAGAGGCAGTCTTTGCTACCCTGAAACAACACAAGATGCTGGCCAAGCCCTCCAAGTGCCAGTTCTTCCACAAGCAACTGCCTTTACTGGGACACATAGTCTCAAAAGACAGCATCAACTGCAACAGTCAAAAGATACAGGCCATCTGCAAGATGCCACCACTCAAGGACAAGCCGGAACTCCACACCTTCCTAGGGATGGTAGTCTATGTAAACCGCTTCATACCTGACTGTGGCATCTTGACTGCCCCCTTATCTGCCATAACTTGCGCCAAATCCAAGTTTGTGTGGACCCCCCAACGTGACCTCTATTTTAGACGTCTCAAAGAGAAACTCACAATGGCTCATATCCTGCAATACCCAAAACGTGACAGGGAATACCAAATGGAAACCAATGCTTCAGACCATCCATTGGGGGAGTACTACAAATCAAAAATAATAATGGTGACTTCCTGCCCATAGCCTATGAATCACAAAAGTTGACAGATGGTGAGTGTTGATATCCTATCCACAACAAAGAACAGTTGGCCATTGTACACTGCCTAGTCAAATGGCGTTGTCATCTAGAGCAGCAGGAAGAATCCATAGCATTGACTGGCCAAAAGCTGCTTATATACTTCAAAAATCAAGTAAATCTATCTTGCCGTCAAGCCCGCTGGATGGAGCTCTTGGAGAGATTCAATATGCTCATACAATACAACCTAGTCCAGAACTTACCATGGTGGACGCCCTCTTGCATCTGTATGCCCATGCCACAAGAGGAAAAAATGGGCTCAACCCAGACTGGCCCCTCTTGGTACTACAGACAAAAGACAAAGGCTTCTCCCTGGCACAACTAACAAAACAAAGGAAACAGTCATAAAAAACAATCACCTATTTGCTGATGTGTATGGATCCTTGCACCAAAAAATGTCTGAAGGGACTACCATCCCTTACATCCCCACACAACAGCAAGTGGACACCATCCTACAATTCCATAGAGACCTAGGACACACCAAGAGTTGCAATCTATACAAGTTCCTTAAACACAAAGCCTGGTGGACAACCCTGTATTGTGACGTTCAAGAAGTCCTAGACCAATGTGAAGTATGCAAGAAATTTGAAAAAACCAAAACCCCACCAAAATTGGTACTACCCATCCACACGCAATTACCCTTCAAGGTGTGGGCCTTAGACATTGTTGGCCTCATTCCAGGGAAACAGAATGATAAGAAATACATCATCACTGCCATAGACTTTACTACAAGATGGCCAGTAGCCCAAGCAGTAAAGGCGCACACTGGCAAACATGTGCGGCAGTTCATAGGAAGAGATATAATAAGCAAGCTCATAAATCCAGAACTACTGATAACTTACAGAGGGAAAGAATTAACCTCTGAAGACACCAACATATACCTCACTAAAAATGGGGTCAAACACACCATGACAACACCATACCACCCGCAGGCTAATGGACGTGTAGAGGGGCTAAATGGCAGACTCATGCAAGCCTTGGCCAAGCTCACCGCCAGGAGACCTGAAGACTGGTATAAGCAGCTATTGACTGCACTACTTGTTTGCCAAACCCAGGTAACCAGATCCACCAGAAAAAGCCCTTTTGAGTTGATATACGGCACACTGCCCAATATCATTCAAGCATGACAGGACCCAAGCTAGATATTCCAAGCAAAGTCCCCCCTTTCTCAGATTCTCAAGTTATAGATGCCAATAGTGATCAAACAGAAAAGGGAAAAGAGTGTCTACAAAAGACATTTCTTCCCATCTAAGATATACATGAAGTTGGTGACTAAGTTTGGGTCATAAACATTGATAAAAGAAAACTACAACCCAAAAAAGTAGGCCCAGTGATCATCCTAAAGGTAAAAAAATAAGACTTACCTTGTGCAAGGACTTGGGAAGCGCAAACAAGACAAAATCCTCCACCATGATTGCCTGAGACTTGGCAAAGCAAGACAAAAACAATGTGAAACTGCCCTGCCCACCACAGAACAACAGCTAGTCCAATATGGCGCCTGGGCTCCTGACTACCTACCCCCAGAGGAGGCCAACTTTCAGTTGGGGGGTGTCAAAACCGCAGGCTCAACCCTCCAGCAAGGTTCCAAGTAAGCAGGTTTGTGACCCGTAATCCAATTACCTGGACACTCAAAGCCAAACTAAGAAGTCAAATCTAATTGCCAAATCCAACAACATGAACAAATGCTGATCCCCTATGGTGGATACCTTGTTTTGGCGCTTAACTCATTACCAGGATCAAGCCACCCCCTTCACCATCCCACTGTGTGATTAAAACTATCATGATCCTGTTATCTATGACTCACATCAGCTATATAATCATTACCTCTCAATAAAGAATATTACCTAGTTTCTAAATATTTTCCCCCTTGTAACTCTGCTAAAACAGCACAGTTACAACACTCTGTAGAGGTTATCTTTTGTGTTTTGAGTCTTTTTATCTCTGCTATTTTAGCTTTAAGCTGCATGTACTGTAGATTTGGTACTTTTTCTACTGTGGGGGTTTCCCTGGCGGATTTTTATGTATGGTTGATTGTTGCAGGTAACTATCTCTGGTTTGTATCTGTAATTTAGTTCAAATGGTGAGTAGCCTGTCCCTTGATTGGTGCAGACCCAGGATACTAATAATGCATGTTTTACTTATAGTGGCCATGTGTCTTTGGCTTTGCTATCCATTATTTACTCAAGGGTTCTGATAAGGCTGCTGTTTAGGTGTTCAACTCTGCCGTTGGCCTGTGGCCTGTAGGGCAAGGTTGTAGAATTTTGATGTTTTTGGATTTTATATTGTTGTTTATACGTAGCCTGATAACTCTGTTGCTCTATCATTTATGATGTAGTCTAGAGTGCTGTAGTCAGCTATGATTGCTTTGTCAATGAATTGGTTAATTATTTCTGTCTTGTGGTCCTTTGTTGCCCAGCAAATGGTCCAGTGTGTATCAAAGTCAATGGCTACAATTAAGAAACGTTGATTTGTCTTGGTTTCTGGGAAGGGGCCCACTACGTTCAGTCCTCAAACGTTGAATGGTTCAGGGTCTGGTACTGGGTTAACTGTTGGCTGGGGAGCCTTTGTGTTGGCGTATTTCTTGCACACTGTGCACTTTTTAATAACACTAACTATATCCTGTTTGAGGTTGGGCCACCATACTATCTCTTTTAACATGAGGTACAGGTTGTTAGCCTTTGTATGATCTAGTGGTTGATCTTCTTAATATGGTGTCAACTCTTTGTGCAAGTGGGATGTAGGGTTTATGTTTGTCATTGATGATTTGGTATACAGTGCCATTTGATACATGGAAATACTTTTTGTTCCTTACTAATGTATCATGGGTCAGTTGATGTGTTGAGGGGTCTTTCCATTTGGTTTTATACTCAGTATTGTATAGGTTTGGCCAGTCAGGGTCCAGGTGGTCAGGATGATCCTCTCTAGGCTGACATAGTCTAGAGAGAGCATCAGCTGTGACCAGCTCTGCCCCTTTCTGTATCTGATGTCCAAATTAAGCTGCTCCAGCAGGGACATCCATTTGGCTTGTTGCCGTGCAAGTGCGTTCTGAGTTTTAAATTAGATTAAGGATTTATGGTCAGTTAGTACTTGGACATTTAAATGTCTTTCTAGGTAAAATCTCCATTTACTGCATGTGTGATATATTGCTAGAAATTCCTTATTGTGTATTGGGTATCTCTGCTCAGTGTTGTTTATTTTTCTACTTTCATAACATAATGGCAGGAAGTCTTAGTGCCCTGGCTGGCGGATGTGTAGGACTGCGCCAATGACAGTGTCACTGGCATCTGACTTGAGCTTGTAGCACCAGTTGTTATTAGGGTATTTCAAGATTAGTGCTTCAATCAAAGCTTGTTTTAATAGTTGGAAATTCTTGTTGTATTCTGGTGTCCAGATGAATTTCTTTTTAGCATTACCCTTGGTTAAGTCAATTATTGGTGTGGTGGGTTTCCCACAGTCTTTAATGTATTTACTTAGGTAAGCTACCATTCTGAGAAAATATCTAACTTTTTTAATGGAGGCAGGGTGTTGCATGTATTTTATGGCTTTTATTTTGTTGGGATCTGCTTTGATGCCACTGTCAGAGATAATATGGCCCAAGAACAGGAGTTCCTTTTCCATAAATTGGCACTTACTCGGTTTTGCATAAAGTTTGTGCTTTGCAAGTTGATCAAGTGTCTTGCAGATATGTGTGAGGTATTCCTCTTTTTTTGAGAATATGATGATGTCATTAAGGTAGCATAATGTATTTGATAGACCATTTAGCGCTTGGTTCATCATAGTGACAAACATTGCAGGAGTGTTGGTCATCCCAAAGTTCATTTATTCAAGTTGCCCAGACATCTCTGACTGGTACAACGGGCCCATAGGGCCATAAAGGAATGATCAAGTAAAAGAAAAGTGACGGTCTAAGGGGGAAGGGACAATTAAACTGGAGGGCTCAGAGAAAAACCTTGAGGGGAAGGGGGGAAGGGGCGTGGGGCGTTTGGACCACTTCTGGAAGGACAAAGGCGGCCTGTTTTTGCTCTGGAAAGAGGATCAAGCTAGGGATTGATGACCACTCTTCTGCTAGCTCCCTGCACAATGTACTGGGTGTATTGCCAAAGAAGACCTGAATTATGATCCATCCAAGTTTGTGTGCTATGAGGGAGTTTGGGGGAATGTGCTGGATGTGGAGTTGCAATAAAGTATTTGATGATAGCAGATTGAATAACCCGCAATGCAGTGTGGAATACTGCTGCCCTGAAAGACTCAGGAGTGAAGAAGGGGCGTCAATGAAAAAGCAGTCTACTTATAGCTCCTCCATGAGTGTGAGGTATGGGCGTGCTGGCCGGAGAATTGCGCAGGCTGCCTGCCATACTCTTATGCTCTGGGGGCAATCAAAGAACCTGTGTGTTACAGTGTTGGTTGCCCCGCATCTGTTGCAGGTGGGGTTTGGGCAGTTTTCACAGTCAGCTGTACGGTATACCCTGCAGAGAACCTTCCATGTGTTTGTCTGCATTTTTAGGTTGATCATGTCCTTGTGGCAGTACTGCCAGAACAGGCTCACCTTGAGGCTTGTGTTGTTGTGTGGAAGTACCTCCAATATCTCTGGGACCGCCACTGGTCTTGGGGGCTCTGGAATAGGTGCCCCAGGGTGAGTGGGGGAGCCCATGAACATTGGGCGCTATACCAGTTGGGCCCTTTCTCTATGGTTGGCTGCAGGTCTGAATGAGCTGATGTTCCAATATTCTTTATATGTTGATAGCATTGCCTTCCAGAAGGCTTCCATCTCTTGGGAGCCTCTTTTGGTTTTTACTCTTGATAACCAGTTATTGAGAGTGTGTTGCTTATGAGCTGGGTTTAGGATCAGAGCCTTTGCCCATTGTGTCCTGAAGGTGTTGGTCCAGTGGGGTTCCGTCACATGGGTGGAAAGTACCAAGACATTGTTTGTCCATTGATCTTGGCTGAGGCCAGGCAGACATCACATAAACCCAGTCCATCCCTAAGCTTGTTGCCAATCAGCTTTGTGGTGGCAATTGGCTGAGTGCCTGGTTTCCAAAGTGTGTGTTGAACTAACTTATTGAGGCCACTAAAGAACTGTTGGGATAGGGGGAAGAACTGTGCAGTGTACCAGACTTTTGAGTACCACAGCGTATTTACAAGCTGGATCCTGCTGATCTGGGTCACTAGGTTGCATTGCCAGGAGGACATGGACCAGGAGACAGCACTGAGGATGCCTGATTCCATTAACTGTGTGTCAAAATCTCCCACCTTGACCCATGTGCCCAGATGGCTCACCTCGTCTATGGTTGGCTTGGTGTTAAGAGGGGGTCTGAAGCCAGGGCTCCCTATGAGGATGGCCTGGGACTTGTTGGTGTTCACTT
Organism: Entomophthora muscae; assembly: GCA_014839935.2. Classification (NCBI taxonomy): domain Eukaryota; kingdom Fungi; phylum Entomophthoromycota; class Entomophthoromycetes; order Entomophthorales; family Entomophthoraceae; genus Entomophthora; species Entomophthora muscae. The sequence goes on along the minus strand of QTSX02000266.1, from coordinate 18,829 downwards.
TAGCCTGTGAGAGTTCAGAGTAGTCCTTGAGTTCCTTTGTAAATATGGACACATCACTTTTGGATGCCAGCCCTACAACACAATCATTGGCAAAGGCCTTGATTGTGAATGGGTCTTGCCCATAGGTCTGCAGGCCCGGTAGTTTGGTGCTGAGGTGGCATATCCATGGGTCAATGACTAGGTTGTGAAGGAGAGGGCTAAGAGGTTCTCCTTGACTGAGGCCTTGGGATAGGAAGACCTCTTCTGTCTCCTCATGAGATGTTTCCACTTGGATGGATGATTCTTATAGAAGAGATCTCAACCAGGCCCTAAAGGTTTCAGGGACTGAGTGGGCTGAGAGACACATGTCAAGGTATGGCCATGATACCCTATCATATGGCTTTTCTTGGTCTAGGAAGATAGCAATACCATTCTGTGATTTGTCCTGCAGTATATTTGGGTCATTATTTGTTAGATTAAGCCAAGGCGCCAGCTTAAGCATTTCAAAGCCTTTTAACTTCTTTGGTATCATTTAAGTCATAAACTTATGTTTTTTGAACATTAGTATAATGCTTAGTTTACTGAAGAAAAGTTTAATAGTGTAAAATATACAAATAATAGAAATAAATCTTATTTCTATTAGCTGTATTTTTTGCTAAGACCCTTTTTTCTATTTTAATAAGCCAAGAATTAAATATATGAGTTGCATGGGAGAGTAATAGCAGCCCCAAAGCTATAATTGCTATTACCCTATCTTTGGCTCATATAATTAATTTCTTAGTTATTTTTAGAAAAAAAGTTGTTGTATTTAAAAGACTATTTACCCTATGTGAAATATAAGTTTTTGTTATGCGTCCAACTTCATGAACATGTCCTACTTTGCCTTTAGTAGTATCAGCTCTCTTTTTTTCTCTGTCATCTGTGCAGAACTTTGCACAATAATTTATTTTGGAGTACTCCTTAACATCCTCAAATGTCAAAGGTGAAACATACAGCTCACCATCTTTCATTAAATATGAAAGATTAACATAAAATGCTTTGACTTCAAGCCAGCTTTTTTTAGGCCTAGATTTTCTATCATAGATGTGAAAAAAGGTTTTTTGGGAAACATCTGAATTATTTACAAGTGTCTCATATAGACCCTTTCTTTCTTCCTCTCTCTCAAAAACCATTTTGAGATCATTTATATTTTTTATATACATCTCATTTTCCTTTTGTTTAAATATTTTAGATAATACACCAAAATGACCATCAACAATACTTTTTCCATGACACTCAACAAATCTATTAAACTTAATTGTTCCTTTTATAATTTTAGGTACCTCTTTAAAAAGATAATATAAGAATTCATAAGATCTGAAATGATTACCATTATCAGTTCAAACTTTAATATTTTTAATATTCTTAAATTTATTATTTTTAAGAAGACTTATCAAACACTGACCTGAAAACAAAGAGTCATGAGATAAAATTTCAGATAAAAAGTCATGATACTCATATTTAATTTTCTCATTTTCTTTAAAAGCAATTGCAATTCCTAATAAAGAAATAGGTAATTTCTCATAAAAACAATCATTTGTCTCTATAGGACCCCCACCTATTTTAAAGTTTTCTTTATAGTCTATTACTATAACACATGAATTATTATCAAGATTATTTATATCACTAATATATTCTTTATTTTGATGCTTATAAAACTTTTCATGTAGGTCAATAGATTCCAAATTTTCTTTAATAGATTTAGGCAATGGCAACTTCTTTATACTCAAATCCTTTTTCTTCATTTCTAATGACTTTTTTAAGTTGCAAATGTCACACATATCAGTTTGCTTTTTGCTTTTAATTATATTATTAGGAATAAGCTTATAAAAAGTGGAAAGTGAAATAGAAATATTGTTTTTTATTTTCATATCTTTGTAAATTTCTTTTTTTGTTTTCAATAATGAGTATTTTATTTTAGTTGAGTATTCACTCAACTCTTTTTGTAATTCTTCATAAATCAATCCAGGGGATTTTTTAGTGAATTGGCTAGTTGGAAATGAATTTTTTAATATATGTTTTAAAATATTTTTTATGTTTTCTTTCTTTACTGAATCATTTTTTCCTTTTTTATTTTTTGAATTTAATGAAGAATTTTTAGCATTTTTATTTTTTTAGAATATGAATACTCATTTTTTGTCATTTTAAATCCACAATCCCAAAGCTCTTTCAGACTGTAGCTTGATGTAACTAATGCTCTTAGGGAAGGAAGGTGCTTGGCAGGGGACTCTGACATCAATTCCTTTAGGTTGTTAAGGAAATCATCTGTTTTAGAATTTTGTATGACAGGTAAGAAGGTACTTTTTCCAAACTCTGTTTTTAATAAGAAATGCTCAACAAAGCTGTTAAGATCACTGCCAGCAGTAAAAAGGAATGCTTGTTTAAGCATAGAGATTCTTTCTCTCTTAGTAGAAGCCCCCAGTGAGAAGAAGGGTGTCATCTGAGGTGCAAACTCGATAGGTTCCATAATGATAGTGGTTGGGTTCCTTGGCTTGGTTCATGCAGTTCTTGCTTGGAAATAGATGTGCAGTTATCAGAGAGGAGTAAAGGTGTGGATTGTAAAGTAAATTTCTGTAAAGTTGAGCTATTTAAATACCATGTTAGCTGAGCTTTTGCACTACAGGCATAAATCCCCAACTGACCCCCAACTGATCTCCTTAATTTATCAATATCACCCCTGAAGTCTGATATCATTTTTTATTTACCCCTTTTTATATTCTGGTTAGCTGTTGATATTTCCGCGAATAGTACTTCAATCTCGCTCAAACTAGTATCATTAGAAAGCCCTTAATCTCAGCTTTCAGAATTGTGCTGTAACTTTATATTTCAATACCGATTTAGTATCTTGAAGTGGCTTTGAATGTAAGCTTATAAAATTATTATTTGAAATAAAATATGCTAATTAACTCTTAAAGTATGATATTTTAATCAGTAAACTAAATTTAAAGTATAAATCATTATTTAGCTTACTTTTAGTAACCAACTCAAAAACCTTTTTTTAAATAAACTCAAGTTTATTATAACCTTTAACAGTTCTTAAAAAATGAACTTTATATATTTAAATCTATCAAAACAAAAATGTTTTTCTAATCACATAAAAATATTTGCTTGTATAATTAAATTTGTATCTTATTTTTATAGATACAATGACTAAGATCATTTTCCATTTAGTTCAAATAAATTTTAACCTTTATAAAATTTAATTAAATAAAGCAAGATTTTGATACATTCTTTCTTATGTTTGAATTTTTTATACATATTATCTCTAGCATACAGTATAAAAATATAATTTTATTAAATAGTTGTATAAAGCTATTTTATTAATATTAAATACTTAAAATTTTGAAAAGAAAAACTTTTACTCTCTTATAAGTTCTTATTATATATTTTCTATAAAATCTAACTTAAGAATAAATTACTTATGCTAAATGAGATCACTGAAATTTCAATAAAAGTTCAGTTTTAATTTTAGTTTTAGTTTTTTTTAACTTTTTACTAGATTTTTTTTTAAAAAATCCAGAATTATTTAATATTTATTAAATATGCAAAAAATCTATCTGCCCTCTTTTTAAAAGAGGGATTCAAAAATTATTTTATTTTAAATTAAATATTTTAAAAAAGCTAAGATTTTAGGCAACAATTTGATTTCCAACAAAAAGCATCATATCAGTTTTTATTGTATTTTTAGGTTGCTCTTTTTAGAATGATGTCATTTTTTACTAATCAGCTTTCAAGAAATAATGGTATATGAAATAAGATTGTTACTAGCTTTTAATACAGTTTAATTTAGCTGTAAGTAGAAAATGATTAATTTAATATAGGTTTTTATATTATAAGGATTAAATAAGATTTATTTTGATAAAATTGTTATATTTATTTAAATTTATTGATAAGAAAATTAAAACAAAATTTTAAAGTTTTAAGTAGCACAGTTAATAGGAAACAGATTAATCTAACAAATAATGACCCATTTGTGACTGTGTTCACATTGTTGGCAATATTGTGGCCCAGAGTAAATCTGTGTTGATTAGGGTGTGTGGCCAGAGGGATTATTTTGCACATCCTGGCAACCAGAATTTTTGCAAAGTAGCTTCTGGTTGGTGTTAAAGAGTGTGATAGGCCGCCAGTTCTTCAGTTCTGCTCTTGATCTCTTCTTGTGAAGAAGAACTGTCAAGCCATTGCCACCACCCAGGATGGTAAGACCCATTTCTTAGGGCTGCATTAAACACGTCCAAAATAACTGTTCTGAAGAGGGTGAAATAGTGCTGGTATAATTCATATGGCAGCCCATTGGGCCCAGGGGCCTTCTGTTTTGGTGCCATGTGAATGGCTTCTTCCAGCTCTTCCATTTCAATAGGGAGGTCAAGATCTTTCATTTTGGGAGTTGCCAAGCCACCTCTAGCCATTTCCTGAGAGCCGCAGGATTTAGTTCCCTTTTGGAGGCATATAGGCCGCTGTGTAAAGCATGTGTTGCGGAAAGAACCCCTTCCTTTGTGGTATGAGATGTGCCTTTATCCACAACTTCAGATTGCGTCTTCTGTGCGCTCCTTGTCTTGTACATGGTAATAAAGGCCTTGGTAGGCTGTTTGCCCTTAATTGCTAAAGAGGTTGCTGCCTGAAGGTGGGCTAGGTTGGATCAGTTCTGTTCAATCCTAGCCAATTTTATGTGGGCCACTTGCCAAGCAGCCATCCAGCCTGCGGTTTTTTGTTTTGGCATGTTTTCCCCCAGGTGTTGGATGGTATTGGTTATTCTTTGTTTGTAGGCCTTCCTAGCAGTCATGAGTTAGGATGATTCCTTGCAAATCTTCCCCTTAACATTGGCTTTAATGGCGGCCCATTGGTCTACCCGCCTGTATTTTTTTGTTGATCTCATTGTTGAGGTGATTGATTGGCTAATCCATTTTCTGTCCAAGCTGTTAGGGAGCAGGCGTGATCTGCGCGTTGCGCATTCCCTTTGGTCCCCAAACCTAATGGTGGCACAGAGGATTCTATGATCAAACCCTAGGATGTCAACTGGTAGGTGTGGAAAAGATATGGCCGTCAAGCCCAGAAAAATGAATATATAGTCAATACAAGAAGAAGATAATTATATTGTTTCCATGGGGTTGACTGAGTCATAATTGTGGGGTATCCTGCTTCAAAATCCACTATGTTCATGAGTCCCAAGCCCTATAGCCAGTCCCCAAACAATCCCACATGGTCTGGAAGGGGGATGGGTGGAGCCTTGTCTGATGATAGCAGCCACAAGTTGAAGTCCCCAACACAGATGGTATTTGGAGGGAACTCAATATGCTTGAGTTGTGCAAAAAAATTTGCTTTGTCCTTGTGGGCCAATGGGCTGTAAATAACTGCAAAGGTGAAATTTTCATCTTTGATGTCAATATCTGCCATTAGAAGTCTGCCATCGAGATATGTATGTTTGTTTTCTGCTTTGATTGGAGATCCCTGTCTGATCCATATGCAACATTTCTTGGACCAAAGGGTAGTGTGTGGTAGCATGAGCCACTGAAAACTTGGCCCAGCCTCAGAGCTGCAGTTGACTTCAGTCAAGCCCACCAAATCAGCTTTGAGGGAGAGCAGGATGTTTCTTTTCTTTGCCTGGAACTAGGGCATGAAAATCCTGCAATGTTGAGTGTCCCTATTTTGATTGTGGTTCCAGTAGCCACTATGCCAACGTGACCCACTGGCAGTGGGACCACTATTGTCATTGGCTGTAGAGTCTCTTGGTTTCTTATTCACCTTAGACTTGATAGTCTCCCCTACTGTTTATGGTGCTGGCTTAGTTATTGCAGCAAGTTTGGTCTGTGTCAGGGATCCAGTCTTGGGCGGCCAGCCCGTAGTTTTCAGGGGTAACTTGGGCCAGGTTTTTTACAGGCAATGCCCACCACAAGAGGGGAGCTAACTTTAGAAGGTATGAGGCAGACTTCCCCACCCAAAACCACGGGCTGGCAGCTGGGATTATAGTGTCAATCACCCCTGTGAGGGTGATGTACAAAATCCCAAACAGCTTGCCAGTATGGTTGGTTGGGAGGATGGGTGCGGAAGCAGGCATGGGTTTTGGTGTCACAGGCAGCTCCATGGACAGGTCGTAAGAAGGGAGATAATTGAATTTTCCTCTGAACAACTTGGGTGTTGAAAATATCCACAGGCCTTGTTGGTTGTATCTAATAGCAGTTGTATGTGGGCCAGGAGATTGAGTTTGAGTATCTTTTCCGGGGTGTATACCTTGTATTCAGACTTAGGAGGGTATTTGGTAAAATGGACAGGTCCAAAGGGTATACCAGGAGGATTGAAAACAGCAGGCAGCAGGGCAGGTGGGCCAGGAGATCTTAAACTGAATTGGTAGACAGAAAATACAAAATAAGGCAATAGCTGTATGAGCCAAATTAACATAATCTTTATTCAAAAATGGCAATCAGTTTGGAGTGCGGGGTCCTTGAGTCTATATAGTACCCCCCCTCTAAACTTAACATTTTTTATGGGGGTCCATCAAGGCATTGGGAAGGCCAGGGACAGGGAAACTGGGTGCTTGGGTCCAAAGGCGGCAAAATGGCACCCGGCCCGGAAGTTCTTCCATTGTTCAAGAATCTTGATTTAGCTGCTTGATTGTCTTGCTCTGGTGTCAATGTCATGGGACCAAGCCATGGGCCCGTGCCTCTTTCCTGGGCTTGCTCTTGATTGTTTGCTAGCATAACTTCAAGTTCATATAGCTAGTAGTTGCCAGATTGGTACCTCTATTAGGCAAGGTGATTAACCCTCCATTTGGTGCAATGATTTCTTTGGTTTGTCTCTTTTTACCGCATGGGTTAATACACTTGGTATCAGCTTGTGGGGGCTTGATCCCAGAAAAACGCAGGCAGGCGGTCCCGTGGTTCACAGGCCGGTGGCCCAAAGGAATCCAGGTTTGGGGTTCAATCCCTGCTCCTGGGCCTGGGTTTCTAGGGGAGAAGAATTGCCAATCCTGACAGTCTGGGCCTTGCGTCTTGGTCTGCCACCCTCTTGTGTAGAAGCTGCCTGATTGTGAGTGGGTGGAGTTTGGGCTTGTGCATTTTGCATGTTCTCTTGGGCCTCTGCAGCAGGGGAATCAGCCAATAAAACTTAGGCTGGGTTTTCCAGGGGTTCCTGTTCCATCTGGGCCGGGTTTTTCATTGGCCCATCCATTTCAGTGTCATTAATAGGCTGGGTCTCTTGCACATGCATTTGGGTTGCTTGAGGTGTCTCTGCATGGTCAGATTCAGGTACCACTATTTGTTGTGGCTGAGGCTGGGTTTGGGCCTTTGCATGAGCCTTTTTCTGGCGCAATGTGATAGGCTTGACCACCTCTTAATCAGCCATGGTGTCCCAGGCTAGGGCTACAAGAGCATTGGTCTGGGTACTAGTTGGATCAGTATTCTGAGGCTCCTTGGGGGTGTCTTGTCCTGCAGCCTGGACCCCTGCTATGGTTGTAGGGCAGAGAGCCTCTCTGTGGCCAAGCGCAGAGAATAGCGCACAAATGGACGGGGTTTGCTCTGGGAAGATCTTAAACTCTACACTCAATGTACCATTGTTTTTCAGAATAATTGCACTGAGTGGGATGGACAAAATTCTGCTATTCTCATATGGCTTGATCATAGCCATTGCCTTTGCTGTGGTCAGGTGCCCCATGTATGGGTTCTTTAGCAGTTTAAACTGCACAATTTTCCTATACTTGGACAGTCCTTCTTTAAGTTGAGATTCCACCTCCTCTCTAGGCATGTCCAAAGGCAGGGCTCAAAGGACATGAAGAGTGTTGTGTCCTGGTTTTCTCTGATGCAGGTGGTGGTCAGGACTGTCTGGGTTTTCTTCCCCTTGGGATCAGTAATCTCAAGGGTGAAGATCTCTTCTGCTGCCTGGTCTGCATCTTCCTTGCAGAGGAAGCCAAGATCAAAGAAGTCCTTTAGAGGGCTCTGGTGAAGAGATACAGCCTTTGGATGAGCTTTGGCAATTTCTTTGGCCGCCTCCTGGAACTTGGTGGGGTTGCCTCCAAAGTTGACTCTAATCTCATGTAGGACAGAGAATTTGGGGAGGTCTCTGGTGATGTCCTGAAACCAGCGTTCAGAAGTGATGAACTTGAGCCACCCTTCAGATGGCACAAATGATCCCTTCTTGGTGGTTCTGGCAAAGTATGCCAGTTGGTCCTTGACAGGGTGCTTCTGACCCTGGACCACCTTGGCCCAGGATCTAGTATTGTTGTTGGTCATAATTTTCTTTTTAATAAAAGCCTTGTTTAAACTCAGACTATTATGCACTTATCAAAGCTTCTAAATTCTCAATTTCAAAAAGTAGGATTGAGCTGATTAAGAAAGGTGTCATCCCAAAGTTCATTACTCTACATTCAAAGGATCCAAATTGTGTACAGAACACAGTTTTTGGTATGTCCCTTTCCTTTACTTTGAATTGGTTATAACCTGAGGTGGGGTCAATTTTAGAGAAAATTTGGCTCCTGAGATTCTTGCAAACCAATCCTCTATGAGTGGAAGGGAATATTTATTCTTCACTGTGCTTGCATTTAGTGCTATGTAGTCAGTTACTAGGCAAAGAGCACCTTTCTTTTTCTTTACAAAAAACACTGCTGCCCCCACGGGGATTCAGACAGTCAAATGATTCCTTTGGCTAGGTTATCCTCAATGTGGATTTTGAGGGTTTGTGTCTCCATGGGGTAGATTCTGTAGAGGGGTGCAGGTTTGGGGATGGTTTTACATAGGTCAATGCCATGTTTGACCTCCCGTTTGGGTGGTAACTCTGTGAGCTCTTCCTTAAATACATGTGTGTATTCATTTAGGAGTGCCACAAGTTCTGGGCATTGGATTTTGGTTGTTTGTATATTATTGAGTTTGGTGTACCTCATTATGTGGAGGGTACTATCTTTAGTTAGACGTTCTGAGTTGTCTTGGTTTATGACCTGGACAAATCCTGTGTCTCTTAGAATGAGGTAGTTGGGTTCCTTGAGGATATTAAAATTGACTCTGTTGTGATTGATGGTCATGGTTTTTGTTTTCTGACATATGCTGGGGTTCACTCGGGTGAACCAGTCCATGCCTGCTACAATCTTGTAGTTTATGTTGTTGATGACAAGTCCTTTGATGGACGTTTGTATGCCTTGGAGGTCAATTCTGAAGGGAGTTGTTTTTCCTTTGAGTAGAACTTTTGACTTATCTGCCATTCTGGCATATTTGAAGTTGAATTTGACAACTGGTATTTTGTACTTTTTTACAAATGGTTTGCTTACCATAGTGTGTTGAGCACCAGAGTCAAATAAAATTTTATGTGTATGTTTTTTGTAAATGCATGGATAGACAAGAAGTTGTGAGCAATCTTTAATTTTTAAGTTTATAAAAATAGAGGATTGTGGGACACGTGGGATGTATTGAGCAAAGTTTGTGCCTTGGTACAATTTCTTGTCAAGATGGGGGAGACAAGGGCACTTAAGCCTGTTCCCCCTCCTCTTTTCCAAGTCCCTCTGTTTTGAGACCTTCAAGGTCAGAGAATAAGGGATCAGATTCATAATGGGTTGCTGTTTCAGCATTGTTAACTTCAGCAGTGTCCTCCTTCTTGGGACGGAAGCGGTTTGCAATTTGGCTGTGATTGCCATTGTTGCAATTTGAGTTGCTGTTGTTGTGATTGGTATTTTGGCGTTTGTTGCCATTGGAGTTTTCTCTGCCATTGCTGTTTGAAGAGCAATTGCTGTTGTGTGCAACATATTCCATGTTTGCGCGTTTTTCTGGGCGCTTGGCTTCTGCAATGAGCGCAGGCATGGAGGTGTTAGCCTCTGGACAGATGAGGGCAGCAACAGAGGGTTTTATTCTGTTGATGAATGATGCTCTGGTATGTACGTTGTCAGCTTGCTCTGGATTTTAGACTTCTGGCATATTTCCTCAAATTTATTGGCGTAAGCTGTGATAGTGGTCTTCTGAGGAAGATTGCTAAGCTGTATTGCAATGTCTTGGAGAGATTCAGCAACAAGGAAATTGTGGGTGATGTCCGCTTTGAACTCTTCCCAGTTGTCAAGCTGGTTGTCAGTTTGTGAGCCAACCCAGGTGGCAAACCAGTTAGCTGCGGCCTCATATAGGCGTGTGCTGGCTTCCTGGACCTATTTTTTGTGGGTAATGTGGCTGGCGCAGAGTTTAGAGCTGAGTGGTCTAGCCAGTTGATGATGTTTTCTTTGTTTTTACCAAAGAATTTTTCAATACAAATGTACTTGGTGTTGGTAACTTCACCTGTGATAGGCGGTTGTGTGTTTGTTTGGGGTTGAAGAGAGCAACTGTATTGAATTATCTTGGTGCATGCTTTGAGTATGACCAGAACTTCAAATACGGTGCATCCACTAGGAATATCTTAGTCAATGTCATGGGCGCAGATGTACATTTTCCAGGTCTCCTAGGATGTGGCCTGGTTGAGTACAGGAGCAAATATGGGCGGATTTTGGTCAGCTATTTTCTCTTTCATGGGCATGGTTAAAAAACTGTAGCTACTACCAGTTATGCAGAGCGCCTTTTGGGGAAGCTCCAAATATGGAAAGGAGAGAGAAGAGAAGTATATTTTATTTAATAATACTTTAGGCTTATATAGCTTTAGCTGTGACGGATATTTAGTTGGATCAAACTTAGGGGTTGGTCATGTGCAAGATGGGTTCAAGCCACTGGATACTTGGACTGTCAGGTGATATTGCTTGGTTGCCATTTTCAGTATGTCAAACTGTATATTAAGAGGGCAATAAATTGGCTGATGACTGGATGTTAAGTAGGTTGGCGGTAGCCAGAATGCTTGTACATTCCAATCCTTGGCTGCATCATCACATTGCCCTCTCTAAATAAGTCATTTGACTTAATATAGACTAGGACATTCAGATGTACATTGTTCTAAAGCACCAAAATTGGAACATAAGCTATGTTATATTGTGGAGCTGCCTTTCCTGATACCATAAATGCTGTTAAGGTTTCAGCCAGCTAAAAGGCCAAGTCATTTGTCTTAGCCAGGGGACCTGGTGTGCTTCTGAATGGGTTCCATTCTGATTCTTATCTGGCCTTTATATCTGTAAGATTTTCAACTTTGATGCAAAAGAGCTTTTCAACTAAGTTTTAAGCTCCTGAGAGGTCCTCAATATCTCTTTCTTCAATGGTCATACAGTATACAAGAGGGACTGTGCACTTAAAGAAGGTCAAAACAATACCAGAGTGGAAATCATGCTCAATATCAGATTTTCTGCTTTGGTGTCCTTTCTAACTTTTTGTTGGATTAATAGGTGGGCAAGGGCACGTTAAGCATCAATGAACTCCTCAATAGTTTCATAGTCTTGGATATGGATTATCTCTAATTTCTTTACAATGTCCATATGTGTATTCCCAAAATGCTTAGTGGCTATTGATTTCCATTAATCCCAGCTATCAAACTCTAGGACCATGTTATGCCATTTGGCTGGCTTCTTGGAGAGGAATTGACAGAAATTAAAAACCATATCTTCCTGGTGAATAAAATACTGTACACAGAACTTCTCATACTGTATAATTCACCATCTGGTATTTTTTCCTGAAAACTTTGGGAAGTTAGGACAGGTCATTGAGCGAGCTACCAGGGTACCTTCAGGTGTGAAAATCAATCTCTTCCCCTTCATAGACTGAGAAAAACCATATGCTACATTGGCCTGACTCATTTTGACCAACTTGGACTTGACTTGTGACTTGACTTGACTTATAACTTGTGACTGGGACTAGGATTTGACTTGAACTTGTGACTTGACTTGGACTTGTAACTTGTGACTTGGGCTTGGATCTGAACTTGTGGTTTAGCTATATTTGAGAAGAATCACCATGTGTAAACCAAGAGGATTAATCCTGGTAATTTGGTTTAGCTAGCAAAGCACTTGAAAGAGTATTTTTGAGGAAATGGTTTATTGATATTTGAATATTTGATAAAACTTGGCTTATATATTGAAATAGGCTAATTGAGAAATATGCCACATCTTCATGGCAGGAAAGGGGTAAAGTTTGGGCTTTAACAGAGCTGCTTATTTGCATTTGCATGTAAATAAGTCTGAAACTGATGGCACTATCACAATACCATGTATACATTGCTTCTACAAAGGTTATCAAAAAGGCAATTTCTCCCCAAACGCTTTGTATTCAAAAAATCCCATGTTCCCTGTTTGGTTATCCACCTCTATTTGTTACCCATGACAAAACTGTATACTTTTCCTGCAGCTACCTTACTGAACCACCTACCATCACACCAACCATGCTCTATCCTCAGAGCAATGCACGCAATTGAATCCTTGTCCTGGCTGCTGTCTAAAATCTGTCTACCTGTTGGCAAACAATCTCTTTAATCCAACCAGGTTTTACTCAAATCTTCCCCATCAATGGCAGGTGCAATGTTTTATAACTGCATGCTGCTGAAAAATACATCCATTTTTACTAAAGATATGGCTGCATGTGTTGCAGATGAGCATCCTGCAGTCAAGTATTTGGATCAGGGAAGATAGCCATCCAAAGGGGAAGCACAGCATTCAAGAAAGATATGATATCTTCTTTTTGAACTAATCACTATTGTACCCTAAAAGGTAGCCATTGATCCACATGGGGGTGGCATAGCGTCAAGATCCAAGTATGGTGCAAGTGACTGATACCTGATTGCCAGATTACCGCTTGAAATCAGTTTCACTCCTGATTTGGAACATCACCTGTAACTAATCATTCAAATTGGGAGGGATCATGCTGTTAGATACATCATGGGTCACCATGTGAGCACCCCCTGTATGTTATGAGATATGCTGGCAGACAAGGTTTTAATCTTGATTGCAATACCCTTCTAGTCCCTGTTTGTCACCCTTGACCAGGACCAGTATTCACAGTAGGGCCAGGAAGTTACAGGCAAGGAGTTTTTGAGCAGGTATGCCATGCAGGGGCAAGATCAATTTCTATAGAGCTTATTGGTATTCTTTTGGGCATCTTCTGTCCAATAGGTATGATTGCCATAGACAGCTAATTGACTTTAAAGAGCCCAATTCAGTCCAGCTCAAGTTTTTCTGAGTGGGGATATAGGGCATAGACAGGATCACCCTCAGTGTAGCAGGATTTTGCCCGCCATTGTGCCAGCAAGAGTGGGATACTTGGGCTGGTCTGACTAAGACTTTTAAATTCTGCTTGACCTGAGATACCCCTATCCCACTGTTGGGAGGACCAACAGCTAATGTGCTAGGGCTGAACCATATTCAACAGTTATCTTTGGCACAAGTATATTAGTAAGGATTCAACAAAGTTCTATGCAAGCACTGACCATATTCTCCTGGAACATCTTGACAATAAGTTAAACCAGTGCTGCATTCAACCACCCAACCTCTAAATTTCCTGATAAGTGGTATGGGGCTGTAGCCATGAGCTCTAGGATATTCTCCACACAGTTCTATTTCATGGCACCATTTACAAGTCCAGACCTACTATCTGTGATGAGCTATTTGTTGCAACCAATCCAAACACAATACCCTTGTGAATAAAGCAGGTGATAGTAGTGGTATATTCCAGTGGTTGCCCAAGCTACCAGCCAGCTGGTGGATTGCTCAGTAGCAGTGGCAGTGCGCTCCCTCCCCAGCTTGTCTCCAGACCAAGGTCCCACAATACTGGGTGCCCATATTTTGAAGGGTTAGTAGCTATAATGGGTAGCCCTGACTTTGGCAGATCTGGTTCAAACATACTCCCTTTGGCCAGCCTGTGTGTGCCTAAGAGTATGCTGGTACCTTGGTGCATGCTGGGCCACTGGACCTTACCTCTGTGACCCCAACCATATTGCACCCATGAACCTGCCCCAGCCTGGGACAGTAGTGAGATATGGGATCTCCTGGCTGTGGGGTGAGAATATATGGTGCCCTTCCCCAGTCTATTCTCTTGGAAGGTGCTCACAGTATTACTTGTGATCTGGCTCTGGTCATCCTTGAGATTGAAGGTGGTGTTGAATCTGAACCTTTGCCCTATAAACTTTCATGATGCAGCCACAGCAGGGCCAGTTAGGGTCAACCTCTGCTGTGATCATCTCAGCCTATACCTAGGAGAGGTTGTCTGCTGTGACCAACTCCTTCCAAGGCTCATGCTAGATGCAAAGCCAATAGGGGGCATACATCTGGCCCAGTCTGCCTGGGGCTGAGTCAGATATGGCAGCGTGTTGGATCATCATAGGGAGGTATGATCTATGAGGGCTCAAGGTGGGAAGGTAACCCCTTTCAGGCAGCAGCCCCATCTCTTAGTGCAACAGACACCTGCAGCAAACTCCCTACCGGGGATGAGATACCCTTGTTTGATGCTGTTGAGCGTTTACCTGGCTTGGGGGCTGCAGACAGGAAGGCTCCTTCACAGGAGTCCACCTCAGTACGCCCCTATGGCCAGGGATAAAGGCAGCTGTTTCACGCTTGATAAAGTGGTTCTGCTGGGGACCTGGAGGGATGGTGCTGGGATGCGCTTCAGATTGAGCCTTGCAAAGGTCATGCCCTGCCCTGGGATCTGCTGGGGTAGTGGTTTGGTACCAAGTGTGGTACTTTTCTACAGGGCCTCTAAGGTCAACTCAGGGGAGTCCTTACCAGAAGGACTTAGTGGGCGGTGAGAGGGGAGGCGCTAATCAATAGCACTTATGAGAGGAGGCAGACAGGGGGTCTGTCTTGTATACCTGATAGGAGGGTGGAGGATAGAGGCAGGAGGGTGTGTTCTGGCAAGGAACACAGATAGGGTATAGTACTTACTGCAGTGCAACACTATCTTAGCAATACAGTAATCTATATCTGTGAAGATATTGGCAGAGCATCTTTAGTACATACCACAGTACAGATAACTCATAGCAATAATGGTGTTCTATAACATAAGTTATGGAGTAACAGTCAGGACTGTATGGACCTTACTCTTTCTATCAGAAGAATGGGAGGCAGCAAGTATACACCAGGGTTTCCTAAGTCCACAATGGGAGAAGGAGGGGATAGCACTTGTGGTTGGGCCTGAGACACTATCCTGGTAGGGGTGCTAGTATAGCAGGGGGATCTTCCTGTCACCTTTGATCTCTGCAACAGGAATAGCAGGGGCTTCCAGAAGAAGGACCTGGTTAAAGAACACTATCTAAACAGTAGAAATTTCCAGCCAAGTGCAAAGTGCAATATATCAAGAGGTAAAAGTAGGTCAAAGTGGGGTCTTGTTTATTGTGAATGATGAGGGACTCATATATGTATCATTGTGTACTTAGATGAAAGTAGGGAATCAGCTTAAGGGAAATGCATTGATAATGTATGATCAAGAGTATCAGGTACACATCATTTGTAGCATAAGAGAATACAGAGGTTTAAAGAGGCTCAACTATCAGATGAGTGGATTCCATCATCAGAATAGAGGATCTGATACTTGTGAACATTGGGTAGTTCACCTTAGATAGTGCACATAAGATAGTGTACTGTAGACGGTACACCTTTGGTAGTGCACATAGGAGTTTTCACCTTAAAGTGCTATTTTCTGGCATCACACCAAGGGATTCAGCCAGGGCAGCAGCTGGCTCTCCACAGCTGGGGGTAGAGCTGCCTACCTGCCCAGCATCCTCAGAAAGGCAATGCCTGGCCAACATCAGCAGGAGGGGCATACTGGTGATTGCTTTGGCCTTGGCTGGGCCTGGAATTATCCCCCAGGCAGAGATGATATCCCCTTGAAAGGGTAACTCTGACTGTAGGGACAGCCCTTGGAGGGTTTAGCCTCCAGCAGATGCTTGCCAAGGGTGCTGGGGGCGGCACAGAGGGAGGAGGTGTGCTGCCTGGACCTGGGGGGTACAAAGATCTTATCCAGGTAGGCCACTGCATGCTTCCAACCGGATCTGCACCCCCCTGCTCACAAGAACAGCATGGGTGGATGGTGCATGGGTCATGGCAGAACCTGTGCAGCGGCACTCACTCATCTCATAGCCTTCTTGGGAGGTAGCTTCCATCACATCCCCAGGGGCAATCCTGACCTGGTTGTACCCCCATTGCAGTCAATCTTGCTAAATGCTTCAGCACCTGTGCATGCATTGAACAAGCTGCTAATCAGCGGTAACAGGGATTCTTTCTTTACAGTAGCTTCATTTAGGATGTGGTAGGCTGTTAACAGGCAGAATGATCTGTCCTTTCCGGCCACAGAGGAGACTGCAGCTCCATACACAATAGTGAAGGGCAAACCAAACCCTTGTCTAGGGTGGGGCAAGGAGTTGGCAGAGAGTCTTGTCCCCCTTGGGCATTAGAAAGTATCAGGGCTAGGCCTTTAGTGGGGGCCCTAGCAATTGAACGGCGTGCTGGATCTCTTGGGGTGGGAGTGATTGAACAGGTGGTTCCTGGACTATGTCCCAAAGCCTGCCAAGTAACTTCTAAAAGGCTGGCGGCCAATCCCTATGGGGAAAAGCTGAAGAAGGTTCAGCCCTGAGGGCTTTTACTGAACACTGATCAAAGTCCAACTTGGCTTGTTGAACTTGGTGGGCCCTCCTCTGTGATATGTACAAGAACAGTGTCATAGGGTAGCATCTTTGGCTCAACAAAATAGATCAGAAAGCCAACACTGTTTCTTCTAAGAGTGATGACGGAGGTGTCCTGGGTAATTTAAGGGTGGCTGGGTGCAACCAGTATGGATATGCAATCACATCCTGGCTTGGGACGCTCATGAAGAGTCTTGAGAGCCTAAACTGGATGTGAATCATCTGTATTGAGAAGGGTACTGCTTTGTGGGTGACGGCAACTCTGTGTGAGCCTGATGCATGCACTGCTTTGAATCAATTGGGCACCCAGTCAAGTTTTTGGGAATTAGCTAATTCCTGGTTGATCATAGTGTGAGCAACCCAGGGCTTACCAGGAGCTTGGGGGTGTTCCCAGGGAAGAAAAAGGGGTAAGCCAAGCAAGTGATCTAACCTTGTTCATGGCTAGCTTGGAGATCAGAGTTGTCACTGTGTAATTGGAACAGGTCCGGGGCTCTGATCTCAGGCAGGCTGTAGTTGCAGGGGTTTTTGGCCGGAAGGGATTGGTAATGCAAATCAGGTGGGATTGTAGAGCCTCTCATGCCTACAGTCCCAGGCCTTTTCTGTACTCTCAATATGTGCTAATTGGAGCCCCCCCTTGAGAGAGTGCTTGTTGTGATTGTATTGCTGGTGGGAAAGATGATGTCCTACTTAACTATGGGAGCTGCTAGGGGTGGGGCAAGGTTGTGGGGGTAAATTGTTTGATCTTTGGAACCCCATTTTAGCTTGGTTGCTTGCTTCCACAATGGCTTTATAGCAATTTTTAATGGAGCTATAGCACCCCACAGCACCCACTTACAGATATGGAGCTTTTAATCATTGATGATAAGTGTGAGAAGCATTGTTTTCTGGCTTGGTAATGAGATATGGGGAGGTGGCAAGGCACTCAGAGAAGCTTCCTGTTTGTTTGGTTGCAAAAAGGGGTATTTTCACTACAATGGGAGAGAAAGTCTCACTGTGGAGGGACTTAGCAACATCTCTGAAAACCACCCAGGTGGCTCCAAGTTATTGACTGGTCCAGGTGGTGAACTATGAGATGACAGGCTAGTGAGGCATCTTGAAGCTGTGGCAACCCACATGGGTTCAGGTGCTTGGCAAATACAGAAACAAGTTTCTGTGGATTGTAGTTAACTTACAACGTTGGTGCCTTTTACACCTCCTGTGAAGGATTCCAACTGTAAGTTCATCATGTGTTGTGACAGATAAGCCTATGTGGAGTGGTACTAATGCTGTGCTTTCCAAGGCAGAGCCAGTTGTAAACGCTGGTGAGCACTGGTAGATCTTGTAAAAAAGTACCTTCTTAGATGCCCCCATTATGGATGCTTAATAAAGTATCTTGGTGAGGTATAGCCATAAAACCAGCCCTTTTTCCTTTCTTGGGGGATCTTAAAGGTAGGTTATTAATTGAACCTAAAACTGCTACCACATTGAAGCTGAACTAATTATAATTTAGTACTGAGATTTAGGGAGGCACCAGTCCAATATAAAAAATAGCAGTAAGATGTATATTTATTTGGAATATAACAGTCTATAGGCTATACTTGGAAGCCACTAAATCACCTGGGGGTGGCACTGTGGCAGAATCCAATTAGATTGTGAGCTACAAATATCTTGGTCCAGGGATCAGCACATAAAATTGACGGCTCTTCTATTTAGGATATATTGCCATTAATTTGATATGAGCTGCAGTATACTAAGTGGTGTTAGATATGATGGAAATCAGGGAGCCAATATTGGTTACAACATTATTAATTCCTTTAAGGTCATGTCCTCAAGGTAGGTCTTGAGGGCTACTTTCTCTCAGTGATTGCAACTGTAAATTGGGCCATGGCTAGGATGCATGCCTGGTATGAGGTCAATGGGGTGGTCATGTATGGAATGGTGGGGAAGATGTGCAGCAGTGTCTTCACTAAATATGTGACTTCATTTTTCCAAGGGGACAGGAAGTACTCCTATGCTAAGCTCCATCTTGACAGCCATGAATTTATGGGTGGCCAATGTTTTTGGGTTGAAACAAAGGGCACTGTATTAATATTTGTGGGTCTCCCAGGGTGACTGTCTGATCTCAGTAATTGATGATAAGACCATGCTTTTCTGACCAGGAGTATCCAATCATCAGTGAGAGTGATAGTCTTCTCAGTAAGATAAGGGATGAATGGTATGTATTGCTCCCTATCTTAAAGGCTAGTTCCTGCCTAATTTTATAACCCTCCTCTCTGGAGCTATTTTCCATATTATTTACAGAAGTTTTTTATGATGTTAGCCCTAGATCTTGTGTTGCACTGATTCAATGAAGCTT